>JAQQPU010007119.1:0-40012 GCA_029168905.1 Artemia sp. Kazakhstan ARC1039
ATATTAGCATCTACCGTTTATGCAACCGCAAAACTACGGATGGAAGAAAATCAGAGGCAACGCTATAGAGATGCCTATAGTAAAGGCCATACAGCTCCAATGGTTTATTATTATTATTTATTATTATTGTTTTTTTTCTATAGTCACTTCATATGGAAAGGGTCGTCGTATAAACTTCAAAGGGGACTCATTCGATTGGAAAGGGAGAGTTCTAGTGCCCTTTTTAAGGGTCAAAAGTGATTTGAAGGCAACTAACACCCCTTCCAGGCCCACCATTTCCCCAAACACATCAAATAAAATTTTGAAATAGCCATTTTGTTCTAAGAAGTTGATTACCAGATAGATATTATGTTTTTGAGGAGGATACTCCCCCCACATCCCTCAAGGCAAGGGTTGTAAGTTATGCCCTGGGGACCATTAAGGTTTTTATAGAAAGCTTTATCGTAGAAACTTCAAAAAGGGATCATTTGATTGGAAATTCAAAGGCTAGTGACCTTTTTAATAGTCGAAAGTGATTGGAGTGCAACAAACCTCCCTCTTACGTCCACCTTTTTCCCAAACACTTCCAATCAAAATTTTGAGATAGCCATTTTGTTCAACGTAGTTGAAAGTTCTGGAAGTTATATCTTTGAGCAGGAAACTCCCCTCACAGTCTTCAGGTAAGGGTTATAAATTATGCCTTGGGGGCATATATGGTTCTTATGGAAGGAATACTCTTATAAATTTCAGAGAGGGCTCATTTGTTTGGAAATTTAATGTTCTAGTTTACTTTTTAAGCGTCAAAAGATATCGCAGGGTAACCATCCCAGCGCCGCCTTTTTTCCAAAATGCATCCGATAAGAAGTTTGAGATAGCTATTTTGTTAAAAATAGTTCAAAGATCATATAACAAAACTTTAGGGTCGACACAGCCGCCATGGGCCCGGGGACAGGCGTTGTAAGTAATGCCTTGGGGGCATATATGGTTCTTATGGAAGGGATGTTCGTAAAAACTTCAAAGAGGGCTCATTTGATTGGAAATTGAAAGTTCTAGATCAGTTCTTGGGAGTCAAAAGAGATTGGAGGGCTACTAGCCACCCCGCCCACACCTCTTTTCCCCAAATGAATCCGATAAAATTGTAGATAGCCATTAAGTTAAAAAAAAATCAAAATTCAGATAGCAAGAACTCAGGTGTCGACACAACCCCCCAGGGCCCGGGGGCAGGCTTTGACAGTTATGCCCATGGGGCATATATGGTTCTTATGGAAGGGATGCTCGTATAAGCTACAAAAGGGCTGACTTGAATGGAAATTGAAATTTGTTGCTAAATTTTTTTAGAGTCAAAAGAGATCAGAAGGCCCATAGCCCCCCAAACCTTTTTTCCCCTAACCCATCCGATAAAAATTTTGAGATGGCTGTTTCTTTAAAATAGTTCAAGGGTCAGATAACTAAAATTCCGATGTCGACACAACCCCCTAGAGTCTGGGGGCAGGCATTGTAAGCTAAGTCCACGGGCTGTATATGGTTCTTATTAAAGGAATGCTCATATAAATTTCAGAGAGGGCTCAATTGAATTGAAATTAAAAGTTCTAGTTCATTTTCTCAGAGTAAAAAAAGATCAGAGGGCAACCAGCCCCTCCCGCCTTCCACGGCTTTGGGTTTATCAGATGGATAAACCTATCTGATCAAAATTTGAAGTGACCTTTTTGTTAAAAATAGTTCAAACATCAGAAATTAAGACCCCAGGGTCGACACGAACCCCAAAAGCCCAGGTACAGGCGCTGTAAGTTATACTCTGGGTAAAAACTTCATGCTCGTATAAACTTCAGAGAGGGCTCATTTTATTGAAAATAGAAATTTCTAGTTCACTTTTAAAGAGTCAAAAGAGATCGAAGGGCAATTAGCCCTCCCCCCCCCCCACGCCCTTGCTCCAAAAACACATCCGATAAAAATTTTGAGATAGCTATTTTGTTAAAAATAATTCAAACATCAGATAATAAAAACTCAGAGGTTTACAAGTTTTTTCACTTTGATATCGTTACTTTGATACCAGTTTTGATACTTTGATGAAAATTTAATTTAAAAAAAGTTTGATTTTGAAATAAGGAATATTTAAAAACTTGAGACTTTTTGCAATAAAAACGAACAAAAATTAATTTAAAAAAAATTCCGAAAAATAAGTTTTTCAGAGAAAAATAAAGGCTATTTTAAACTTAAGCACATCAGATATAAATACCTGTTAAAATTCAAACTCAAAACCACCAGAAATTAAATACATAATCATAGCAAAAAATATACAAGAAGCAATAATATAATTGACTAAATAGACCTTAAAGCGAGAAATGCTTAGATTGAATATGAAAACGAAAAACAAATATTTTGCTATTGAAGTATAAATGAAACTTAAAACGAGCGAAACATAAATTGAATATGCAAATCAAGCTTGAAACAAACAAAAATCCCCACAAGCGAGAGTTTTGGTGTCGCTGGAAAAGTCTAAAACGTACTGTGTAATTGACGCTTTAATGAAAACTATATGTGTCTTGAACAGTCTTGGAAAGTATAAACAACACTAAATTGAATATTTGATATATAATGATATTATTTGTTGAAAGATCCATCAGGTCAAAAATTTATTTCACTGTAATTTATTTTTATTTTCAACACTGAAAGAACTGGGAAAGAAAATATTTGCAATAGAATTCGTTTTCAGTGAAGCGCCAAGGACACAATAGGCTTTGGGTTTTTATTTACAGTTCAGGAAGGGGGCGGTATCAAAACTGTTGTTTGTATTGAAACTATATTCGTCTTGAACAACTTTAGAAAGAACTAATAAGTTAAACCGAATATTTGATGCATAATGATATTAATTTCAGAAAGCTCATCACTTGAAAATTCAATTATAATTTTAATGTTTATTTTCGATATTAAGTAAAAAAGTAAATATTTGTAGTAAAATTGGTTTTCAGTAAGGCGCCAGTGACGCAGTAGGTTTTAGACTTTTACAGTGATAGAAGGAGGCGATACCAAAACTCTTGTTTGCAGTGATTTTTGTCCCTTTCAAGCTAGATTTGCATATTCAATTTTAGTTTTACTTGTTTTAAGATTTATTTATTCATTTATATTAATATCTATTTTATGTTTGTTTGCATTGATTGCTTATTTAATTTCTGTTCGTTTTAAATTTCATCTATACTTAAATAGCAAAATATTTTTTTTCGTTTTAAGTTTGATTTTCATATTCAATCTAAGCATTCACTCACTTTAAGATCTATTTATTCATTTATATAAAACTTGTTGTATGTTTTTGCTATGATTGTTTATTTAATTTCTGTTTCTTTTGGGTTTCGTTTATTCTTTACTAATAATTTCTGGTTGTTTTGAGTTTGAATTTTAACAGGTATTTGTATCTGCTGAGCTTAAGTTTAAAATGGCCTTTACTTTTCTTTGAAAAACTTATTTTTCGGAAAGTTTTTTATTTAATAACTTCAAGAGGAATTGTCTTGCTTATGATTGAGAAGGAAAAAAAGCTATTACAAGGAAAGGACTTATTTGCTGGCTGCTACAAACCAAATTACTAAATTTTGACCTTTTAAAATTTTTATAGTTTATAGATTATAGTTAACATTTTTCCATTATTTTTTTTTTACTTAGATTCATATTAAATTATTTTTATGGGGTAACTTATACAATTTTCATTTAGACTAGTTTTTTATTACCAATGCTGAATAAAGTTAGAAAACTGTAGTTGAGAGCCAAAAAGTACTTATTTTTCTTTTAAATGAGGAATTGTGTTCCCTTGTCTGAAATTGCACTCTAACCAAAAATTTAATTTTATTTAATATCCTGAATTATTAAATAAGGATAAAAATAAGGATAATAATTTAATAATAAATTGTTAAATAAGGATAAATTAAAAAAAATAAGGATATTGATTAAATATCCTTATTTGTTTTGACATTTATTGCATTACAGCGAAAGAAGGAAAAGTGTCCATAGTTTTGGATTGAAAAGCATGTGGTTTTTGAGCTTTTTTACCGTCATGATGCATATGAATGTGCCACTATTAACATGATTTTTTTTTTATTGAGCCTCTAAGTGAATTTTTTCAAACTCATGACGTCTAAAGACTGTCCTTTTGGTCCAGAAAACTCAGTGCAACAATTTTTGAAAAAGTGACGGAGCCGTTTTCGAGAAAATACACATGCATGCAAAAATGCCTGTAATTTCTTGCTTAAAGATGGTACATTTTTATATGTTTTCAACAATTTTTTTTGCACATCCGAAGCGAGTATCCGTAAATTGGGCATATCCGAACGAGTAGCAGTTATCACAAAGGATGGCCAATCACAGGGAGAGAGCTTACTATTGCATTTCTGATTGGCTTACTCCATGATTTCTCAAATGAGTTCACTGCAAAATCGTAGCGCCTGCTAATAGGAAATCGCGTTCCCGTTGATTTCTGTCCGTTTATTGCAAATTAGTTTTTTAGCCTCTCTAATTTTAAAAGTGCCCGAGAGATATTAAAAGAGAAAGTAGTCTCTTTAAATTTCGTAAAACCTAAAAAAATTCTGTAAGTTATTACGTTTTCACAAAGCCTTCAAATTTTAGCCGATTTATTTTTTTTTTATTTTACAGTGTAGAATTTTTTTTTATTGTTACAGTCTAGAGATTTTTGGACCAAACATACTTCATTGTTTTGACATTTCAATCCTTACCACCTGCTGAGATATTATCTTTATAACAATACTGGTCAGATCATCTGAATGTTACGTCATTTTACCACGTTCATTACTCGTCGCCTTATTTAATGTCATTTAAAATCCAGTGCCACCTTGCACATTCTGTACTTTGGAGTAAATTCTTTCTAAGGTGCTTACTAGCGTACCAATACAAATTGCAGAAAAGCGTAAGGCCTCAGGTAGAGATTGTAATTAGTTACATCATTTACTTACTTACTTAGACGTAGGACTTCCCACGCCAGTGGGAAAATTATTTCATTTTTAATTATAAAAGGCAGTATATGTAGCAGTTTCCTTTAAAATGAGCCGTTATACAGTCCTCTATTATTTTCCAGTGCCTAGCTAGCTGAAGGGAAAGAAAACACGGAAACGAAAAAAGATACTTATAGGCACAATTCTGTGGTAGTGGCAACTTTTCTTGATCTTCATGCCATTATATTTTCTTTGCTGTTCAAGCCAAGGGATAGAAATTGTCCAATATAGGGTTCTCAAACAAGGCTGTTGTTATTTTTTTATCTGACTCTATTTTTAGGAGTAATGGGTTATTATATTTCTTAGCATTGGATGAGATCGTCTCTTACTAGGTTGCTAGTCAATCGCTACAACCCAGATTAGTACCAGTTCTGGTTGCAAAGTCTTAATACTACGTAATCTTGTTATGCCACTCACTAAATATTATTTTTTGATAAATCCGTAAAGGCAGAAAAGGGTCATCTTCTGCTTGATCATCTATCAATTTTTCTATTGTTTGGGTAAGTTTCAAAATTGAAAAAATTATACTTGTAGTTAATATAAATATTAACCATGTCGCTAGCAAGCCCAAAGGGGGTATCTTTTATTTTTAAACTACTGAAATAATTACCAGAACTGATTGATAAGCTGTTCTAAAAGGATAGTTAAGCAAGACCAACATATACAATCGCTCTTAAATATTCCTGACTTATGTTAAGAAAGAAACACATACGAATATTTGGTTGTTATGAAACCCTTGAAAATAAAACTTATTTATTGATTCAACTTTAGAAATAAAGCTATACCCATACCATTAAAAAATGTCTCTACTCACCCCTTGAATACTGGCAGCGTCCCCAGAGAGGCGTGCAGAGAGGGCTCCGGCACTGTTTTCTTCTCTATCATACCATCCAATTTCCTGCCTGAGCATAGCAGAAAAAGTCCATCCTCTAACTCGCGATGTCAAACGTTCACCAGCTATCGCAAACATGAATGCCTTCAGGAGAAAACAGCTTATTAGAAGCATCAAAATCTTAGAAGGAAAACAAGCAAAAAAAGGTATCTATTGAGAGGAAGACGCTCAGTTAAGAGGTATGGCTAGGATTTTTCAATAGGCGTCAGAAGTATGCTCGTTTTCTTGAAACATCAAGAGGGAAGCAAGTAAATTTGATTACAGAAATAGAGCATGATATATATGGAAAAAGAATAAGATCCTCAAGAGCCATGGGCAGAGGGCGTGAAACAGCGTCGACAATTTGGTTGTTTATTTTAAAAGGACAGGCAGCAAGCCTGACACCCAACCTTACAGCTGCTTGAAAAGACTCCCGGGCTCCATATTGCCAAGCAGAGATCAATTCACTCCACTGCTAACTGGGTGGGAAATAAAATCACTAAAAATTGTAAAGCAAATTGGTATGCTAAATATTAAGTTGAACCAAGTCTAGAAAAGTAACGGCGAAACATCTCTTAGTAATTTATTATTATTATACTCGTACCATGAGTGCAGGCCGATAGACTCAATTTTAACTGAAAAAGGCAATTTAAATTAAAATCACTTCAGGGAGCCAATTGCCGAAAATGTGATTCATGAGGGTTCACGAAAATGTGAATTGTGACTTGTGAAAATGTGACTTGTGAGGGTAGTAGATTGTTTGACAACGGAATATAAGATTGCAATAGTTCTGAATACAAATAAGGGTGATATACTCAGCCAGAGAGAGGGAGGGTAGATAGTTTTCAAAATTTTCAAAAACAGACGTTTTTGGTTAAAAAAAAGTCACTAAAACATTCAACAAAGAACTCGCAGCCTATGGTGTCATATGGTGATAGATATTACTGATTTTCGGTACCATCAAAAAATCAAAAAGAAATCGTCAAAAAAAGCTGTAACAATAAAGTATCTCACAATCAATGACCTGGGGATTATCGGATAGATACTTTCTGAAACTGGAAAAAAAACTTTATATGATCATTAGTGCATACATGAACTCAGGAATTTACGTACAATGCCTTTGAGGCATTACGAGGCTGATTTTTACATAAATATTATTTCGCACCTAATGAAATCACTGGTAACAAAAACAATGAAGACACATATGCTATTTGGTAACAACTACTAAACTACCCCGTGCAATGTAATTACTAACAAAATAAACTTTAGAATATAATCGATCACCATATGAAGCTTATCCATATTTGAGTTACAGCCAAAAGAAACATTCACACATTTCCTTCCTCCACCGCCACAAAGTTAATCACAAGGTCTAAGGCAAAATACTAGCTAATCCTGAAGATAAATCTTTTCATCTCTAGTTGAAATTATTAATAATGTTAACAAAAAAGACTTTATTGATTGACCCCTTGTATCGCTCCTTCAGATTGCAGTACAGTAAATATCTGCTGTCTAGACAAAGGGCCCATGCAAGAAGCGTTTTCTGTGATTACACAATAAGTTGGAGTCTCTCTCGCTGTTGGTATAGCAGTAACTGTTAGTGGAGCCTACCAGTGTGGCTACCAGTGGGCGCTACCAAGTTGACACTTGAAGTGTACTGTTACATCATTGAAATTGATTTTTTGAGGCCCCAAATTTCTTATAATAAAATAGAGAAGCTTGCTTAAGGATCCTGTAGGACAATCGAAGGGTGAGATATAAAAAAGGTCGGAAGCTGAATATTTTTCGAGTCACATTCGGGTAAAAGGTCCAATATTGCTGAAGTCGCTTAATCTTTTTTCGTCTCTTGATGCGTGGAACGGTAGTTCAAGAAATACCATTTTTATTTTGGGTAATGCAGCTAGCTGAAAAAAGTCGAGCATAATTTTCGACAGTAAAATCCACATTTCTATTTAACTTGAGAAAATTTAAAACAGGGATCAGATGTGGACCCATGAGAATAAATGATGCACAACATTTGGCATCAACAGACCAACATAAAGGGAGAATGCACAGACCATCTCTGAAAATACTAGAAAAACAAATCGGCATACTTAATCTATAGCCTTATGAGAAAATACAATAATTGGCAACTACACACCAAAAAAACACAGTAGAACACGTTTGTTGACAATAAACAAAGAATTTGCCTCACTCCCTAGTGAATTGAAAAAAGATAAATACCTAACTCATATACAAGACAAAACAGGATAGTAGAAACTGTAAGTTAACATTTAGAGTACTACAAAGTCGGGGATATCATATATAAATAGGGAAAAAGGGTTTTGTCTCTCAATTTGGGAACAATTTTCCGGGTTTCAAATTTTTGTATCCTCATGAGTTTGTACACACGACTCAAAATTTGGGGAAATTTTTTATGTAAATTTCTGCCATGGCTTACAAAATCTTGAATTAGCTGACTGGAATGCTCAAGTTTTACTCGTGACAATGTGAAATGCATCCTAACAAACAAACAAAATAGAAAGTGATGTAGTGTCTTTAATTGAAACTTGGCTGGATAATTCTAGATTGGTTGATAAATAATATTATTATTTTGGAGCACATAGAAATAGGAAAAAATGGCTAGATTTATGGAGGTCTATGTATTTTAGTTTCATAGTTGCTTATGAAGGAGAAGAAATCTGTTCAAAGACGCAACAGGGCGTCTATTATTTTAGTTCGGCTTAGAGTAAAAGTGGTAAAATGTCATGTTATTTTTTGGTCTGTGCATCCTCTGCTAAAAGGATGTTACTCTGCACTGAGAATGAATCGAGTTTTCTGTTTGAGGAGACTTGGAAATTTAGAAAAAGTCTTCCCGCCGATATTTTTTTATTCTTAGCTTGCTTCAACGCCTTTACTTGTTTATCTTAGGAGGCCCCTGTGAATTGGCGAACCCTAGAGGATGGACTGTCGGAATTGGGTGTTGATGTTTGAGTTAAGATATCACATAGTACAAAAGAGAAATATTTTCATGAAAAAAATAAGCGGGTAGGCATTTATTGAAGTCCTGTGGTACACACAGATTAATCATTTTGACTGGGAGGTGGGTAAATGCGGACTTAATGGGGGTTTGCATATTTTTCAGGTAGACCTCAAAGCATTATTGATTATATTCAATTCACATGTCTCTTTTGCCCTTTTGCAGGGATTTTGAGGTTTGGGTGGCAGTCAGATCTAGTCATATGTCCTTTGGGACATCTTTAATGTTATTTAGTAGGAATCGGAAAGTCTGAAGTAAATGTGCTTAAATGAATTGTTGATCTCATGATACGAAAGGAGGTGGCAAAAAAGCGTTAAAGGTAGAACAGGACGAAGAGATTAAATTTAAAGAATATATTTCATTAGATGAGCTCTTACAGGAATTTGAACAGGTGGCAACAATAAAAAAATGGAGAAACAATTGAAGATACCATTAATAGATTCAGTAGAATTATATATATAGGAGGACGTAGAATAGCAAAAAGACAAACAGAGGAAAAGGAGGTATTCTTGCGAGGAATTCAATTCGCAGTGGAAGCGATCAGAACGTGCAAGGGAAATGTTGAAAATTTGCTGCTGGGAGGAGAATTATACGCTATATAATTATTTGTGAGAAGAGAGTAAAAAACAACCATTGAAAAGAAAGAACGAGGATTTGAAGAGCAGAAAGCAGATCAACTATTAAAGTCGATAATAATCGAGAACTTTGCAAATTTATCAAGAATAATTTAGAAAACTTGAAGCCAGCTGAGTTACTACCACCGAGATCATTCAGGCGACACCCAATCAAGATTATCTGGAACATGTACTTGGACCTGGACTTGGACTTTTTCATCAAAATTTGTATTATAATTTGGTATTTTTAAAAAGAGTCAGTGGCTTTCGAAACGGTAAACCTCAATTATAGTCTCGTTTTTAAAAAGGTGATGCGTTCACACATTCGAACTATAGAAATAGTTCCTTGAAGAACCATATGGGTATGTGGTTTGTAAGATCCTATACAGAAGATAAGATGTTTGTTTGGAAAAGGAAGAAAATAAAGCGAAATAAAAGTAGAATTTAGGCATTTTTTTTTTTACAGGGGATTCATTAGTTAAGAAGTATATTATGAGGAAGGATGGCAGATTATGGTCTGCGTTCTTAGATCTTTGAAGAGCGTTTATACGGTTAGGAGGGGTTTATTAATTAAGGGTTTATTGGATATAGGCGTTCCGACACGCTTTGTAGAAATATTAGTTCATATTTATTTGTTAGTTAAGGTGGTAGAAAGAGTTGGGATATCTGTCTCTAGAATTATGATAAGTAAAATTAGAGTTAAGCAAGGCTGTGCCGTTTCTCCAAGATTGTTTTCACTGTATATGAATGATTCAGCACTTTTTAAGAGAAATGAGAGGGGGGAGAAAGAGGGGTTTAGGTTTGGAAGTGAAAATTAACCTTTTGTGGATGAGTTTATTTACTTAGTGTGTAGATTAATAATGAGTTGTAAGTGGGACAGGAATGTAGAATTGGTTAAAACAAAATGAATCAGGTAATAGGATTTTTTTCTAAGTAGTCTCTCAAGGTAAGAATGTCTTTGAGATATGTAATAACTGAAGGGAATGTTTGAGACTAAGGTTAGGTGATTGAGTATTGAGCAGAAGTTTGAGGGTTTGACAATGGTGTCAAATTAAAAAGACTAAAATTAAAAAATGGGAATCAGTAGTTCTAGTTCCCCTTTTTAGAGTCTAAGTGATCGGAAGATGTCTAGGGCTGCCTCCCCCCCCCCCCCCCCCAATGTCCTCCTTTTCCCAAATGCATCCAATAAAAAGTTTGAGATAGCTATTTTATACAAAAGAGTCTAACGATCATATAACAAGGCCTTCAGGGTTGACACAGAACCCAGGATTGGAAAGTTGCAAATAATCTTGTCATTAGTAAAAAAAATAAGAATGGTTCTGTTTCTTCCTATAGTCCTATTAGCTTGTTGTCTAATGTTAGAAATATATTTGAACGATTATTTTCGAATAAAATTTGGATTTCTGATTCACAATTTGGATTTATAAAGAATAGGTCAACAAGAGATGTTATAGATAATATTTTATCAATTTTGGAAGATAATAAAAAGCGAAAATTGGTCATGTTATGTTTTTTTTTATATTAAGGGTGTGTTTGATAATGCTTGGCATACGGGTATTATAAACAAAGCTGATTATTCAAAAATTGTCCCGCTGGTATTCTAAAACTAATTCATAGTTACTTAAGCAATAGGTTTGTCTATTTTGATAATGTTACTTCTCTAAAATTAGAAAATCTATGCCCCCAATATGGCATATTGTCTCCATTCCTTTGGTCTAACAATATAAATGACTTACTCGAGTTAAATATTGACATTAATTGCAAAGTTCAAGCTTACGCAGACGATGTTTGCGTTGTCATAAAGGCTTCGAAGGCTTCAAATGTGGAAAGAAATGCCAGTAGAAGGAGGGGTACTATTTCAGAGCAAAGTGACGTCACAACACACACCCTTTTTCAAGGCTAATCAGAGGTGTTTGTGAGCCTAATTTATGCTGAAGGGAATCCACATTTCCAGGAATGTTAGCATGGATTTGCATAATCTCCAATGAAGAAAATCTGACAGGGAGTTATAATGTATAATGAGGGGAATTAAGAAACTAAAAGGCTTCTCTACTTTAGTCTGAGAGATAAATTTGGAATTATTATTTCGAAGCCCTTATTACGTAACTCGGACATATTAGATAATTTTCTGAAATTCAAACGAGATTAATGGAAATTGAATATATTTAATGCGGGAATGGTTTCCTGAGAACTTTAAATGTGCCAGTGCACAGTTGCCAGAATAAAGGAACCGTCAGAGATTAATCGATATTTTAGGGGATTATTGGGGCGAAACAGACTGAGAAATTTTAGGAGATTATTTGGGCGAAACAGATTGAGACATTTTTGAGGGTTATTTGGGCGAAACAGATTGAGACATTTTAGATGTCTAGGATAAACGAAAAGTACGTATATCCGTTGCTGTATGTCACTGGCACTCTTTATTGTACATCTTCTGCATATTAATAGTTTGAAAGCAGAAAGTTTCTTTCATTAAAGATTGGCTTTTGGGTTTTTCTTAATTTTTAATATTTTCCTCCCACACAAATAGGATATTCTTTTTCTTTGAATATTCCCGTTTATTTAATTGAAATTGTTTAATAATAATAATAAAGGCTATCTGTTAATGGAGAATATTAAATCGGTTTCTTTCGGTTATTATTGTTTTTAAACTTTAAATAAAATGACGACTTTTATGTAGAGCGAAGATGAGTTTGTTTACTTTTAGTGGCAAAAGTTTTTCAAAGCTTTTGTGTTCTCGTCGGTTCCATTTAGCAATGATATTTAGGATAAACGAAAAATAGTAATATCCGTTACTATATGTCACTGGCACTCTATATTGTATATCTTCTGCATATTAATAGTTTTAAAGCAGAAAGCTTTTTTCATTAAAGATTGGAATCCTGATTTTTCTAAATTTTTAATATTTTCCTCCGACACAAATGCATCTTCTGCATATTAATAGTTTGAAAGCAGAAAGTTTCTTTCATTAAAGATTGGCTTCCTGATTTTTTTTTAATTTTACATATTTTCTTCCCATACAAATAGGATATTCTTTTAGTTTGAATATTCTCGTTAATTTTGATTGAAATTGGTTAATAATAATAATAATAATAATAATAAATAACATAGTGACCTTTCGAGAACCAGGTTTCAGTAGATTAGTTTATTTTTAGTTGCTTAACACACTCAAATTTCTCTTAGAAATAATAGGTATTTTCTTAACAGTAACAAAGTTTTTCTAAAAGCACCAAGCTTTCCATCAATGATAATATATTTCTCTTAAAAGTAACAATTTTTCTTAAATGTCAAATAGTTATCAGTTAGAAGTAACAATTTTTCTGTCAAAGATACCAAATTTTTTCTTAGAAGCAACAATTTTTTCGTTAGGATAACCATATTTCTGACTGATTCCTTAACAAGCAAGTTAGTGTAGCAAGATTTCTTTAACACTAACAGATTTTTCTCTTCGAAGTATCAAATTTTTCCATTAAGACTAACAAAAATTTACTTAACACACTCATATTTCTCTTAGAAGTAACAGGTATTTTCTTAACAGTAAAAAATTTCTTCTAGTAGCACCAAGTTTTCCGTGCAAGATAACAAATTTCTCATAGAAGTAACAATTTTACGTCACTGAGAACAAGTTTTCTATCGGAAGTAGCAGTTTTTCTGTCAATGATACCAAATTTTTCTTAGAAGTAACAATTTTTTCGTTATGATAACAAGTTAAATGTCAGAAGTAGCAAGTTTTCCTTATCACTAACAAATTTTCTCTATAGGAGTAACAACTTATTCCTTAATACTAATAAACTTTTACTTAACACCCTTAAATTATCTTGGAAGTAACAGTTTTTTTTAGCAGTAAAAAATTTCTTCTAATAGCACCTAGTTTTCCATCAAGGATAAAAATTTCTCTTAAAAGTGACAATTTTTGTCAATAATAACAACTTTTCTGTTAGAAGTAGAAGGTATTCTGTCAAAGATACCAAATTTTTCATAGAAGTAACAGTAATAATTTTTTTCTAATAACACCAACCTTTCCGTCAATGATAATAAATTTCTCTTAAAAGTTACAATTTTTCGTCAATGATAACAAGTTATCTGTTAGAAGTACTAATTTTTCTGTCAATGATACCAAATTTTTCTTAGAAGTAACTATTTTTTCGTTATGACAACAAGTTTTCAGACAGAAGTAGCAAGATTTCCTTAACACTAACAAATTTTCTCTTCGAAGTATCAACATTTTCTCTTAATACTAGCAAACCGTTACTTAACTCACTCAAATTTCTCTTAGAAGTAACAGATATTTTCTTAACAGTAAAAAAATTTTTCTAATAGCATCAGTTTTCCGTCAAAGATAACAAATTTCTCATAGAAGTAACATCAATCAAAGATACCAAATTTTTTATAGAAGTAACAATTTTTTCGTTGATGATAAAAAGTTTTCTGTCAGAAGTAGCAAGTTTTCCTTATCACTAACAAATTTTCTCTATCAAAGTCTTGATTGAGAGTTCAGAGGAGACACTTCTCCTGTTATTCCTGTAATTTTGCAACCTAACCTGTGTACAAAAACGTGATTAATTCATGTTTTTGATAAGACTTCTTTTGTGAATTATTTATAATCTGGATACCAGCAATTTTGCAACCTAACCTGTGAACAAAACGTGAATAATTCCTGTCTTGGATAAGACTTGTGGATACTTTGACTTAAGGTGACCCGTTAATCTATTTAACTTTGTTAAAATAGTGAATATTTAAATTTTTTGCAACTGATTAGTAAACACTAAACCAGATTACTGGTACTTTTCTCGCTATTGTTGATTATTTTGAATTTATTGTGAAACAATTTCTAATTAGTGTTCGAATTTGTGAGTTTGAATAGCTCAAATGTTTGGAAAAAAGGAGCCTCCAAAACAACCTCCTGATAGGGATATGAGTAAGTCACCATTTCAACCATCTTCAAAAGCCCTTGCTAGAACCCCCCCTAAAGCTTCAAATGTAACAGCGACCTCTCTGAAGAGTATTCATACACTAAATATTGATACCACCCAATGTCCATCCCCCTCAACAACTGATACAGAAAAAGATGAAGAAGGCTTTAAGATAGTAAACTCGGCTAAGCGTAGAAGACAGAGAACAAAAAGTCCACCAGATTCAGCAATAATACATCTAACCGATACCACGAACAACTCTTCAAGAAATCCAGCCGATTCCCCGGTAATTATTCAACTAGTTCCCCAATCTGATAATTGCTTGTTTACCAACCGTGATCTACCACAGTTGCGAGTTTCCCTCTTCAAGACCATTCGTTGCAACTTTAATATGAATATAAACAGATCAGGATCCCTCGATATCCTTTTGAACGATCCCACATCAGTGAAAAAGGTAATGGAGCTAAAAAGTGTTGAAAATGTTGTTGTCACAGCCCACCTGTGGTCCCCAAGCCCGATAAAAACAAAGATAGTGCTCTGCCATATCCCTAAATTATTTTTAAACTCGGACCTGATGGAAGTATTGATGAATAAAAAAGGTGAATGCATTCCGGTCTCTAGTGTTCATACCCTTGGTCGCGAAACCACTGAAACCTCAAACTTTAAAACTGTGTTGTTTGAGCTTCAAGGACAATTTAATATTGACAAAGTGTTCCTCATTGGCCAACAAAAATCTTTCAAGCCTTACAAAGAAAAGCCATTACAGTGTACTAAATGTCTAAAGCTTGGGCACTCAGATAAATACTGTAGAGAGGATTCCAACATTTGTAAGATTTGCCTTGGCAAGGACCATAATGAGTCAAACTGTCAATTTGACCCAATATGTACTAACTGTAAGGGCAAACACCAGTCCCTATATAAAGGAAACTGTCCCAAATATAAACAAAGGACAGAGATATTAAGAATAGCAAAGGAGCAATAACTTCCAATCCCTTTTGTAGCAATGCAAGTCCCAAGGACACCAAGAGTCCCCCGTCTCCCAACAGGCCTCAGGCAACCAACAGCCCCTGAACCACCAACAGGCCCCAGGCAACCAGCAGCCCCCAGGACACCAAGAGTTCCCAATGCTTCCCCTAGTGTTGAAAGTTTTCAGAATAATCTCATCGGAGACAAAACTAATGCATGGTTCCCCTTGATAGCAAGTGCTCCCAAAAAAAAACCTGAAGAACCCCCTTTCGGGAAATCCTACGCAAGGAAAGACATCAAGACCGACAAAGCTACCTGGAATTACTACCCACCGATTTCACACAGTTTCTCCAAATGCTTTGGAAGATGAATCACACGTATACTTTAAATTAGCCAGCTTTACAGTTACCTCTATGCTCATCTCCCAATTAGAGTTACCCAATCAGTTGAAATGCATTATTCTGAAGAATTTGGCAAAAACCCACTTTGGCGAGACCATAGTTTCCGAAGCAGAAATTCAAATTGAGAGTGTTTTAAGCCAACATAGACTGATTGAGTCACAATCAGAACGCCTGACGACTATTTAATGTGTGACTTTTCGTTTTTAACTAATTTATCCCTTTCCAATAACATTGTTTTTAATTATCCCGATATAGATGATAATCAGCATGCCAACCCTATAAGCAGCCCCCTTGGTACCTTAACAAATGCTAGTTGTAAATACCTTGATATTTTCGATTTTGCTACTAATGTGAAGCAAAAACTAGGAAATAATAATTCCCTTAATGTTCTTTGTTTCAACATCAGAAGCATCCGGGATAAGTGGCTCAAGTTTAAAGATTTAATTTCAATTAATGGTGTCTGCCCTTTCGATGTAATAGGATTAACAGAGATATGGCTTTCCGATAATGATGACACTAGTGATTTTTTACTCCCTGGTTATCAAATAATCCATATGCCCAGGAGATTGACTAAGTGTTCTGGTGGTATCTCCCTTTACGTCCGTTCGAATGTAAATTTTACCAGGCTATCAGAGTGCGAATCTATTTTCTCTACACAACGAAATCTCAGATGTATTTATTCAATAATTGTAAACATAGTTATCGGCCAAAATTCCTATATACTCTCCTTATTTTATAAACCTCCTCCATTTCCGACCTCATGTTTTTGTAATCTGTTTGATGATTTTTCTAATTTTATTAACCTACCCCATAAAAAGGCAAAAGTTCTTGGGGACTTTAATTGCAACCTACTCAATGTTGGTAAAAATATTGAATCTGACACTTTTTTTGAATCGGTAACCGCGAGTGGTCTTCTACCCACAATTTTTTTCCCCAGTAGAGTCGATCCTGTGAGATCAACTTTAACATTAATTGACAACATTTTTGTATCCACTTCCCTGGGAAATGACATGTCCTCAAATATAGTATTTTCGGATCTGTCAGACCATTTTCCTATTTACTTGTCTCTACCTTCGCAAGCACTACCTCTACGGTTTAGAATTAATATCCCAACACCTACTCGAAATTACAGTTCTGCAAATATAAACCATTTCATCGATTGCCTAAGAACCACTCACTGGTCCGATGTCTTAAATTGTCACGAGGTAAATTCTGCCGCAAATGGTTTTGCGCAAAGGCTAAGTGAGATTATCCATTCAACTTTTCCTATTCGTAAACCTAACCGGAAAAATATCCCTATTTGCCCCTGGATGTCACATAGCCTCATTGTCTCCTCATATTTAAAAACAAATTATATAAGTTAGCCTGTAAGACCCGTAGTGATATTGACCTATCTAATTATAAACATTATAAAAACTTGTACACTAAACTCATCCGTGAAGCAAAGAAAAATTATTATTATACAAAAATTCTCAATTGCAAAGGAAATCTGAAAAAGATATGGTCCGCCATTAATGATATACTTTCAAAAAATAGAATATCAAAGTCTATACCTATTCGACTTAAAGACACAAATGGTAGATTAATTGACCCTTTACTTGCACCTGATGCATTTAATAATTATTTTTTGAATGTTCCTCATACTGACTCCCACTCCTCCTCACAGGCTGTATTCCCTTGCTTCAATTTTAGATCCATGTTTTTCTGCCCAACTGATAGCAATGAGGTACTTCAAATCATCGGTTCTCTCCCTAATAGTTTTACTCCTGACTGTCTTGGATTAAGTTATAAGCTCCTGAAGACCATATCTCCTTTTGTCTACGAGCCAATCAAGCATATTGCCAACCTATCTTTAACCCACGGAGTTTTCCCTGATTTACTAAAGTCAGCCATTGTTATTCCAGTTCTTAAAAAGGGCGATCCAACTGAGATAGGTAATTATCGTCCAATCTCAATTCTTCCTGTTATATCCAAAGTGCTCGAGAGAATCATCTTCAGACGTCTGTCTCCCTTTCTGTTTGACAGTCAGCACTCCGTATCCTTGATTTCTCCTCACCAATATGGCTTTAGGCCGAAATTCTCAACTTCTCATGCTCTAATTGACACCACACAGTTCATACGCTCACAACTCGACCATAAAAAAAACTGTATTGGGCTTATTTTTGGATTTTTCTAAGGCCTTTGACATGGTCGATCATAGTATTTTAATAAGTAAATTAAATAGTTACGGTATTCGTGGTGTTCCCCTCTCTTGGTTTTATTCTTATCTATCTGGAAGGGTACAGAGTGTGAGCCTGGGTGGAGTATTCTCTCAGCCCTTACCTGTTCAGAGGGGTGTCCCGCAAGGCTCCGTTCTAGGCCCTATTTTATTTCTGCTGTATATCAATGATCTTGTTATAGACCTGGGCCCTTCAGTGTATCCTGTATTATTTGCTGATGACAGCAACTTCTTCATCACTGGCACCAATCTACCATTGGCAATAACCTCTGCCCAAGTCCTTCTGAACAGAGTCCAGGCGTGGTGCCTTACGAATAACATGACTATTAATAGCAAAAAAAGTCAAATAGTTTTATTCAGAGCCCCCTACAACAAAGACGTTATTCAACCTGCTCTTGGTCTCAGGTACTCCTCCAACATCATCCCACAAGTGGAGGTTGCCAAGTTTCTTGGCGTATTTATTGACTCATGCTTGTTATTCTTTAATCATATTTCTTACATAACAGCAATAATTTTGAGACAAGTTGCTATGATTAAACGTGTGAATTATTTTCTTCCTCCTGACATCCTAGTTACCCTCTATTATTTCTTCATTTTTCCTTAACTTTCTTATTGCGGATCAGTTTGGGGAAATACAAAACGGTCCTTCATTAAAAAACTCAAATTTGCCCAAAACCGCGCCATTAAAGCAGTCTTTTGGCTTCCCCGTCTATATCCAACTTGTGATTTGTATTCAGATTTTGGTATAGCTCCACTTGATCAAATCATACAAAAACTAAATTTATCGCTTGCTTACTCTGCTTTCCACAATAATGTTCCATCTCAACTCCAAACCTATTATAATATTAATAATTCGGAAGCCCACTGTCTCCGTTCATCCAATAGAGCCTTTAAAATTCCTAAATGTGTTCCTAGTGCTGTCCAGCAATCTCCCATTTATAAATCTATTATTCAATGGAACAAAATTCCCTCCAGTGTTGAACTAGCCACAAGTTTCTGCAAGTTGTATAAAAATGTAACAAAACTTGATAGCATAATTTAATATTTCCATTTTTAACAAATTTGCTCTAATTAGCCATGTTTTATTCTTCTATATATTTTTTTTCTTTCAGTGTTACTTTAATTTTTTTCACTTGGTCCTTAACAAGTTATCTTCTAGGATCTTTCTTGTTATTAATGTTTGTGTTATGTTTTTATTCGAATAAAATTGAATTGAATTGAAGTAGCAACTTATTCCTTAATACTAATAAACTTTTACTTAACACACTTAAATTTCTCTTAGAAGTAACAGTTTTTTTTATGTTAGCAGTAACAAATTTCTTCTAATAAAACAAAGTTTTCCATCAAAGATAATAAATTTCTCTTAAAATTGACAATTTTTGTCAATTATAACAACTTTTCTGTTAGAAGTAGAAGGTTTTCTGTCAAAGATATCAAATTTTTCATAGAAGTAACAATTTTTTCGTTTATGATAACAAGTTTTCTGTCAGAAGTAGCAAGTTTTCCTTAACACTAACAAATTTTCTGATTGGAGTAACAACTTTTTCCTTAATACTAACAAACTTTTACTTAAAACACTCAAATTTCTCTTAGAAGTAATAGGTTTTTTCTTAAAAGTAACAAATTTTTTCCAATAACACCAACCTTTCCGTCAATGATTATAAATTTGTCTTAAAACTTACAATTTTTTGTCAATGATAACAAGTTATCTGTTAGGAGCAATAATTTTTCTGTCAATGATACCAAATTTTTCTTAGAAGTAACTATTTTTTGTTATGATAACAAGTTTCCAGACAGAAGTAGCAAGATTTCCTTAACACTATCAAATTTTCTCTTCGAAGTATCAACAGTTTATCTTAATAATGACAAACTTTTACTTAACACACTCAATTTTCTCTTAAAAGTAACAGGTATTTTCTTAACGGTAACAAATTTCTTCTGATAGCACCATGTTTTCCGTCAAAGATAATAAATTTCTCATAAAGTAAAATCTATCAAAGATACCAAATTTTTTATAGAAGTAACAATTTTTCGTTTATGATAACAAGTTTTCTGTCAGAAGTAGCACGTTTTCCTTAACACTGACAAATTTTCAGTGGAACAAGTAAACATCCGTTAAGACATACATGCAAAGTGAGTAAGAGAGACAAAAATACATACAAATATATAGATTAAGTCATATAAACCGACAAAGATAGACACTGTGACAAGAGAGTACCTACCCAAATGCGCATGCTTAGAGAGTGAGAGAGACAAAAACACATAAAAGCACATAAACTCAGACATACAAACTGACAAAGACAAACACGGTCAAAGAAAGACACTGGGACAGGCAAGCACCAACCCAGACACACGGACCTAGAGAGTGACAGAGACAAAGACATATACAAACAAATAGATTTATACATACAAACCGAAAAAAAGGCACTGGAACAAGCAAACACCCGCCCAGACATATATGCAAAAAGAGTAAGAGAGACAAAAACATATACAAATAGATAGATTCAAACATACAAACCGACAAAGACAGGCACTGGGACAAGCAAGTACCTGCCCATACACACAGGCTTAAAGAGTGAGAGAAATAAAAACACATACAAAAACATAAAATCTGTCATCCAAGCCGACAGACACACACTGGGACAAGCAGGCACTCGCCCAGAGACAAAGGCCTAGAGAGTGAGAGAGACAAAACATATACAAACAAATAGATTTATACATACAAACCGACAAAGACATGCACTGGAACAAGCAACCACCTGTCAAGACACATACTACCCAGACACGCAGACCTAGAGAGTGACAGAGACAAAAACATATACAAACAAATAGAGTTATACATACAAACTGACAAAGACAGGCATTGGAAAAAGCAAACACCCTTCCAGGCATACAAGCAATGAGAATAAGAGAGACAAAAACACATACAGATATATAGATTCAGATATACCAACCGACAAGATTTATACCTACAAGCCGACAAAGACAGGCAGTGGAACAAGCAAACATCCACCCGGACATACACGCAAAGAGAATAAGAGAGGCAAAAAACAAATACAAATATACAGATTCAAACATACAAACCGACAAAGACAGGCACTGGGACATACAAGCACCACGCCCCGACACACATACCTAGAAAGTGACAGAGACAAAAACATATACAAACAAATAGATAAATACAAACAAACCGACAAAGACATGCACTAGGACGAGCAACCACCTGTACAGACGCAATGGATTATAGAGACGAAAACACACACAAAAACATAGATTCAGACATTTAAACCAACAAAGACAGACAGTGGAACAAGCAAACACACAAGTAAAGAGTGAGACACATATACAAATACATAGATTCATACATAAAATCGGAGAAAGACAAGCACTTCAGACATATAAACCAACAAAGACAGACAGTGGGACAAGCAAACACCCGCCCAGACACACACAAGCAAAAAGAGTGAGAGACACATACAAATACATGGATTCAGACATACAAACCGAAAAAGACAGGCACTCTCACGTCATGTATGAATACTTTAAATGTGTAATTCATTGACAACTGAAAACTTGTCTTAGTACCAGTCCACCTGAAGCAAGCTTAGCTACGTGCATTTTCCTCCATCCTAATCAATTAAAAGCCTCTTACAAAACCTTCAAAGCCTTCCCTTAAATCATTCCTCACGACTTCCTTTTATCCCATTCGTGAATAACAAGCTTTTTGTTTTTCCTTCAATGATTGACCAAAAAGAAAAATCTTTGGCAATGTTTCCTCCTACATTTGCAGAACATGTCAAGGCCATCTCAACCATGCTCTCACATTGTCCTTAGAAAGGGTTATACAACCATATTTTTTCTACAGCCAGGCTCTTTGAAATTCACAGACTGACATGGGAAATTTCTGGTCCTTCGTACTTCCGGATACAATAATTGGTTATCGGTATTTTGTAGCTTACCTACTATGGAGGTGAACTGTAGAAATATTATCTTAAATGGATCTACCCTTAAGCCAACTCATTCGTAGCCTGACCCGAACCTGGTCAAGGTTTTTATGTAAAAAGGTCAAATTAACTGTTCTGTGCTTAATACTTTCTACAAGCTTTCTAAATTTTGAGGATCTAAAACTTCTTTTGCAAACTTTAAAGATTCATTAATATTCCAACTTACGGGGATATTGTAATTTAAGTATCGGTAAATGCGATAAAATATAGAAATATACAATACCTTAATTGAGAAACTGAATTAAATAAAATATTGAAGCCTGAACATTTTGGATTTACATCTGAAAAGTTTTTTTTAAACTTAACCTAAATACAAATTAACAATAGCTAATAAATGTAACACACAAGAAAATAACGGAAAAAGTGAATAATTTTACATATAAACAAAACCCCATACATGAAAAATGTTTACAATAGCTTACGCTTTTCCTTTAATAAGGATTAATCGATTTGAAGTCGTGGAATACAGACTTTATTATTTGATTTTAAATTTTATCCGTTCTTACAAAATTCTGTATTTCAATTTTCATAACAATTGTAAAAACAGTGTGATCAAATAAAGAATTTAAGTACTGAGAAGGAAACGAGCTTAATTTTTGCCTACCTGAAAAAAACTAGCTAATCCTCCAAATATTCCGACAAGCAAAAACGAAAAGGAATATGTTATTGTTTTTTGCCTCGCAACTTCTATGTCTGTAAAACTTAGACTCTGAAATAAGAACAAATATAATTATTACAATAATACCCAAAGAATTCATTCAATTATAAACAATGATTGTACTTGACTTTAGGAGGTATGAAGTTCGCCTCTAGCAGAGTTGTCAAAAATCTTTTTATAAGGAGGTGAAAACAATGAATAACAGTACAGGCAAAACTTTACAATTTAGATTTATATTGGTTAAAAGATTCATCAAATGTAATTTTTAGAAAAATATAAAAACTATAAGAAAAAGTTCTGTTTTACTGCGAATGGAATCTGAATGTCCTGTTTTTTTTTTGTTTTTTTTTTACAATGGGTATAGAATTGACGGTTAGATATCAGCACATCTTTGTAAAAACATTCAGTTTATGGAAGAAATAATATCACTCTAAGAATTTTAAGATAAACCTGAAAAAATTAAATATAAAGCATATGCAACCAACACTCAAAAATTTCAATGTGGCAATTGAAACCGAGTGGCAAGTGGTGATACTCAGGTTTTGAAGCCAAATGGCAAGTGGTGATACCACTGGGATTGAAAATTTTTTGTGAAAATTTATAATTTTTAAAAATATTTTTGGGCGATAAAGTGTCTTATTTTATTGTGCTTTAATGGCTGAATGAGGAAGAATAAAAAGCTGAGAAAGATTTTATGGAAATTCTACCAAGAGTTTATTTTCGTTATATAACATTATATATGTATTAGACATATGTATCTATCGTTAGATATATGTATCGTTATATAAGGCGTCAGATCCCGTGTAATTGCGGAGGCTTTTATGTGGGACGTACTAACCAGAATTTAAATATGAGATTGCTATGAGATTGCATGATATTGTATCAAGTCTCTATTTTGCCGGTTATAAAGTAACCCAGCCTGAAGATTTCACTTCGACCCTTTTTGAACCCATTTTTGATTTTCCGGGCCATATTATCTTGTTAGATAACGTTTTCTTGATTTTTAGCAGCCGGAGCTTACAGAAAAATTTCCGGGAAACAAATGAAATTAAGAAAGTTTAATTCTAGAGACTTGCTTTGAGTAGAGACGCAGGTGAATTGGTTTGAACTCTATTTATGATAATTTTTTGAAGTCAGATTAAGTAAGGTTGATTTCTCCTATGGAGTTTGATCTCTGCCGATTAGCTCGAATAAAGCAAAAGAATCGGAAAATTAAAAGTCAAGGAGATTTGCTTCCAGTGTTGCATTGAAAAAATAAAGACAACTAACGTGATGTAATTATTTTATTTTGTAAATGTATCATTGGTCTTTATTGTTTTATTTCATTGTCTGCTGATTACGGCCACTGTACATGTTATCCAGTATATTTAATGGATTTTATTATCACTCTCTAATAAAAGGATTTAGTCCTATTCAAACTTTTATTTATAGTCATGGAAAGGCAGTGCTGTCTTCAGAATTACATAGAATCACCTTTTTCAATGAGGTTAAGCCTTTGGTGAGGTATTGGTTCCTTGGCAAGTAGGAATCTATAGGTTATAGGATCTATAGGGATCTATGGGCAAGTAGGAATCCTGGGCAAGCAGGGAGATTGGTTCCTGGGCAAGCAGGGATAGTCAGAAAGGGATATAAAATCCGAAGCATTTTCTGACCTTTTCATGGAAATACTTTTCAGACGGAGGGTCGCGGCCAAACCGATTATTGGTCTGTGGATTTGTGACCCACCAAGGGCAGTTAAAGTCACCTCAACTGGACGAGACAACCCTTAGCACAGGTTTTCGTCCATAAAAGAGGATCTTACGCCCTGCCGCAGTTATCCTTTTATAAAGGATCCTCACATAATGGTAACGCACGGAACTTATCTACACATCAGTGGGTCATGCTAAGCGTACATCCGAGGGGTCTTCTTTTTCCTTTGTCTGTATTTATGACCCCCGGACGAGTATGCTTCAGGTTTTAGTTTAGATCCTCAGGGATTACGGCCTCCCTTGGTCCGTGCCTCCTGCTCAATAGAGGTCCCTGATTTATCTGTGATACTCTCCCCTATCCACCACTTGAGTAAATTCTGAATGATCTTTGAGAGGTCCCTGCTAAGAAGTTGACTCAATAGGTACTCAGAACGTACTCTTCCCTTTATGTCGAAGAACCAAGTAGCTGCATTTCAGGAATGTAGGTTTTTAGAATCCTTTCACATTACATAAACATGTTTTGGCCACAGATGTACTATGTTTGATTTCAACCCTGTTAAGTTGTTACATTTAATTTCATCCAATATTTGAACCAATCGAACATATTTAAGGAGAAAATAAAGGAATATCCTCGGTCACATATAAAACGAACACTTATTGAACATAAACTTGTCCTTTCATTCTCGATAAAAATATACTTTCAGAATAGCAGATTGAAGAACGACAGGAGTCTTTCTCTCAATACCCTGGGTGATTCTGAAGTGTTAAGTTCTAAGGTAGGGAAATATGGAACCAAAATGTACGTCAATCAGTTTTTTTTAAGTTGTTGAAATCGTTCTATAATCGTAATTTAACCCCGCTTCCTAGAACTTAATGAGACGTTATCTAACATGATAAATTGGCCCTGAAAATCAAAAATGTATTCTAATAGGGCCGAAGTGAAATCTTCAGTTTGGGACTTTTACTTTAAAGCAGACGAAATAGAGAATTGATGCTGTAGCAATGTCATTTTTAAATTCTGGTTAGCACGTCCCACATATGAGCTTCCGCAAGTACACCGAATCTGATCTGGCACCCCACTTTTCTGCACCAATGAAGTTGGATCATTCCCAGAATTAAGAAGGCTACCCAAAGTATTATTACTTTGGATAGACTACCCGAATTAAGAACACTACTCGAAGTATTATTACTTTGGGTAGACAACCCGGCTAACCGAATCAAGAAGACTACCCGAAGTGTTACTACTCTTCGAATCTACATGTAAACCATTACTTTGTGAAATCCTTTTAAATTTTTCACTTAGCTTGGCATATTTCTGGTAAAGAACAAAAACCTCCTGCTTTTCAGCTGTCTCCAAAACGTCCTTAGAAAGCTATAGGAACTTTGTTTCTTTGTTTTGGAAAGTCTGGTCAATTAACCAGACTGGATAATTGTTATTCATTAGTATTTTCTTAGACAACTCCTCCTCAATGAATTTCAAGGAGCAAATGCTAAGAATGCGGTAAATTAAAGAAAAGATTCAACCAATCTTTCCTTGGTGAGGGTGACCGGATCATCCCCTAAAAAATAAGATGTTCTAAATAAACCTTTCAAGTCGTCCTCCCCATATATCATCAATATACCGTCCTCAAAGACTTTACTTTAAGAAATACTAATCTAACGCTATTGTTTTTATAATTTGCTAATAAAGGGCTTAAAGGGGCCCCCATAGGTAAAACATTTACTTTTTCAAAAAAATTCCTTTCTGAATTAAAAAAATAGATAAATTATAACACAACCTTACTAAATTCATAATCAAGAAGACTGTCAAATCTGTTTTGCGAATAATTAAGTTCAAATTCCTTCATAGCTTACTTTCAACAAGAAGTCCAGCTGCTTCCAAATAAATATTTTTGCACATTCATATGATGTTGAAGGTTGAGTTAAAAGAAATTGTATGAAAATCCACTTCTTTAGTTTATTTTTACTAATCCTTAAGGGTTTTTAATATAAGAAATTTGCGTAGACAAGTTTGGTGTACGGACCGACAGTTGCCACTTGCTCAAAACACTTGTTGGTTACCTTCTACTAGGAGCAATTAGTCGCAATGGCATCTTTGGCTTATGGATCTTGGAATTTCATTTAATTTAGGACAAAAGGAACTGCATGATAAGCATTTATAATCAAATTGAGCTGTAATCTTTCATTCTTCCTTGAAACACTTTAACTCTTTCTTAAACTTGTTTGCATAAGAGTATGTCGGATATTAAGACAGTGTTTTGTAGTTGTTTTTTTTTTTTTTTTTAATAAAAATCTTTTGTTCTTCTTTTAAAGGAAAAATGTCTGAATTTTAAATTTTAAGGAAAACCAACTAAAAACAACAGACTTTTGCCTTCTATATTCGGTTACGCTCACCAAGTAAAAATTGGTTTGATTATGTATTTAACTAACTGCATTTTTAGCATTTCCTTTCCAAAATTTATTTAGGAGGAGTTGTCTTTTCTAAGAAAAGTACTAATAAATAACCATTATCATGAAGAGTTGATTGACCAGACTTTTTCAAAAAGAAGAATATTGTTTCAAGAGACTTTTAAGGAAGTTTTTGAGACAACTGGAGAGAAAGGTGTTTTTTTTTGTTCTTTACTATCTGTGCCAGAATTTTTCAAAACTTAAAACAATTTTTTAAAGTTATGGTTTAAAGGTAGCTTTGAAGAGTATTAATACTTCGGGTAGTTTTATAAGTTCTGGGAAGGATGGAACTTCATTGGAGTAGCAAAGTGGGGTCTTTCAAGTACTGACAGAACCTCATATGTGGGACGTACAAACCAGAATTTAAAAATACGATTGCTACATCATAAGGACTAGTTAATCGGCTTTAAAGCAAATTCCCCACCTACAGATTTCACTTCAGCCCTGTCGACACACATTTTTTATTTTCCGAACTATTTTATGTTATTAGATAACATCTCTTTGTTTTCTAGGGACCGGGTTTAAAGGCAAAATTCCCAGGAAATGATCTAAACTAAGAAAATTTTATTCAAGAGCCTCGCTTTGAATAGAGACGTAGGTGAATTTAGCATAAACTTTATAATAATTTATCGAAGTCAGATAAAGGAGGATGAATTTCTCCCAAGGCGTTTAATCTCTGCCCACTTGTTAGTTCAAATAAAGCTAATCACCGCAACCTGGAAGGTTAAGGAGATTTGCTTCCCGTTTTTTATTGAAAAAAAACAGTCATTAACAAGATATAATTATTTTGTTTTGTAAATATATGATTTTTTTTTGTAGCATATTTTGTGAATGTTATTATTACTTTCTAATAAAAGGATTTACCCTTATTCGAACTTATAGCTAAGGAGTTTTAAGAAACCTGACTTGGAAAGTTTTGACGATAAATTTTCGTGGATCAAAAGTACCACTAGCTCGAGAGACGAAGCGTAAGAATATCCCAATAGCAGGCATTGCCATCCACATCTTATCGGCAACAAATCTGAAACCATTTGGAAAGGATACCACCTTTTTGGGTCTAGAAACGCGTCAACCCACGAAAGTGGTATGGACCTTGTCAAGATTCCGAATGTTAATAAGTTCCTGTTATCATCCCAGCAAATGTCCAACAGGATAATGACAGCACGGTTTCAGTACAAGCAAAGGAAGTGGAGCATAGTAGTAAGTTACGCCACGACTAGCGGTGCCGATGAATCTAGAAAAGACGATTTTTTTTAGCTGTTCTTGTTATTGTCAGTTATATCTTCCCGTGATGTCATCTATTTTTTGGATGACATTACTGTCACTGACTACGACCCAGCTAGGATGTGGCTAGGATTAACAACAGATCATTTAAATGAAAACGAAACCCGTCTCTTGCAACTTAGCGCAGGATTTAACCTTGTTATCACAAAGACATTCTTTAAAATAAAGAGGGTGAACAAACATACTTGTAAAGGCAACAACAGGAAAACCAAGTAGATGATAGATTAAATCATCGTAGTTCAGATATAGATGTCATCAGCTGTCAAATTTAGAGAAGAGCTGAGCTAGGTAATACTGACCACAGACTTGTGGGTGTATCTCTTCATCTACATGTAGACCAATCAGGTGCTTGAGTTCCTTGCTTCAATCTCTAGAATCTGAAAGCTTACAGTATCAAATAAAAGTGTGTTGTAGAAATTTCAAATACATTCTAATGCCTTGAGTTCCTACTTAATGCCGAGGGACTGTGGGAAAATTTTAGGAAGAGTGTCATGAAAGCTAACGAGTCCCATTTATGTTGAATGCAGTCGCACAAAGCTCAATGGTTGTCAGATGAAGCCGTGAGTCATAAAAAAAAAACGCCGAGAGATTCATCTAAGTGGAAATATGTCAGTATAACATAAGCTGAACAGTGCGAGAAACAAATTCGTTCATTACAATAAGAAAGAGTTCGTCCAAGACAATAACATGGGGATAGAAGATGCCAACGGTAAAGCTGATATTGGGGCACTATGAAGACATGTTCGTGATCTTGTTTCCACTTAGGTCGCTTGAATCGGCCTGTAGTTTTTCCTGGTGGATCCCTGCTACTGGATGAGTCAGCCAGGCTCGAGAGATAGAAATGTTACTTCTTCTTAACTATGATGCTGTCTCTTATCTATACCCAGTTTTCGTAAGTGGGCGTAAAGACGCTGGATTCTGTCTCAGACTCTGTCCAAGTTTCCCGCTCAGAATGGTTGAAAGCTGAAAATAAGAACTATAGAGCAACATTTTCAGAACTAAAAACACCTATTTGGGTGACAATTATGATTGTGAATTTACTATTTCTGAAAATGTTTTGAACTTTCAACCATTCTGAGCAGGAAACTTGAACAGAGTCTGAGACAGAAACCAGCGTCTGAACACCCTTTAAGATATACATTGCTAACTCCTACGATTCCACTAGGCAGTAGTGATAAATATCCATATTCTCTAGACGAAATCAATAGATCTATGAAGAGACTGAAAATACTCAAACACGCGGTTGCTGTGGAATAGCTGCACAGCGTCTGAAGTATGGGGTCCTGCCTTTTTTTGCGGGTTCAAACAATGTTTTCCATAGCGTGGCGCATGGAGATCATTCCGAAGGATCGGTGGGCTTGAATAATTTTTCCACTGTGGATACAGGAAGGAACCAGATGCTGTAGCCAATGCTGTAACTACACAGGCATAACGCTGACCCCCATTCCTCCTAAACTGTTCGCAATGAAACTCAACGACAGTTGCTCTAGTGTACTTAGAAGAAACTGAAGAATTCCAGAAGCAGGTTTCACGACTGGTCGGTCCACAAACGACTAAATATTCACTCTACAGCAAGTAATAGAAAAGACACTGGAATTTCGAAAGAAAGCGTACATAGGCTCCGTCGACTTCAAAGGCACTATCAGCCAGGAACAGGGTTCCGAGGGGAGGCACACAACCCTCCCAAACATTTTCGGCATTCGGTAAAATTTTCACCATCGGAAAAACTTTCCTCAGAAACGAGCATCATGGCGAAGCCACGATGCCTTTTTCTAATATTCATTTTCCTTCTATTTCCATATAGCATGATTATGTATTTGATTCCCATTCGCTACCCAATTTATTTAAATTCGGTAAATTTATCACACATATTCCTCCGAATTGAAAATTCGGTGATTTAACGTGTTCATTTGGTTCCCATTCATTATCGAATTCGGTGAATTTGGTAGTTTTATTAGGTAATTTGATAAGTTCATTTGGCTTACATATGTTACCGATTTCAGTAGACTCGGTAGTTCTATTGTACTAGTTCAACATATTTGTAAATTCGGTGATTTAAGGTTCTCATTTGGTTCCCTTTCGCTACTATAGAACAAATGTGGTGAATTTTTAGTTCTATCACACTAGTTCCACTCATTTGTAAATTGACATGTAAATTGGCATGTTCGTTACAATCCATTTGACTCCTATTACAATTCATTAATATTCGCAATTTTGTTGTTGTAGGCAGGTAAAAAACAACCAAATTCGGTTGTTCTACTTGTCCTGGTCTGTCTCTAAATCTGTCAAATTTATTTCTTGGCTCCTATCTGATCCGTAGCCAAACATGTAGAATTCGAGCATTAGACCCATTCCGGTACTGAATTGCATTGGTTTAGTACTTCCACTTACAAGATTCGATAATTTCAGATGGTTCACATATTACTTAACTGTGTGGTTTGGTTATTAGTCAGAAATCCAACTGAAAAGGTTAACGGAGAAATGCAGACGAATGGATAAAATGGCAAAATGCAATATTACGAAAATATTTTTTGAAAAAAGCCTTTAGGCTATGGAACAAAAGGCCTTTAAAGGATGTCTGTTTTCCTTCATATTTTTTAAGAAGAAAATAATAAGTCAATCATGCTGAGCTTGAAACTATTCAACCAGAAGTCCTCATTTCTTAGAGGCATTTTCAAAATATTAAGAATTTGGTCAAATGATTTGACCAAATATTTTGACCTTTCTGCTGGAAATTATCTGTTAATTTAGAAGGGAAGTATAATTTTCTCTAGAATTTCGAAAGATGATTGGGTACTCGTTTGTTAACGGAACACACTCCAGAATTAGCTGTGTAAGATCTGACAGAAACCAGTTTGCCCCTCTGGGATCGGTTTTATTTGCTTATTTTGAGTGAGAAAAACTACAATACATGTAGATTTTTATTAAATATTTAATATAAAGAGGCAGTTAGGGACTAGGTTAGATATTTAATATAATGCGTTCTGCGCAGCGTTCTTTCCATGATTCTCTGTAGTTTCCATAATTATGTTTCTAAAGTGCTATATTGTCATCATTTTTAGTACATTTCAATAGAATTAAGCTAATTTCACCCATTGGGTTTGTTTCGTCTACCAGAAAAGTACCGATGATTTTTCACTCGACTGACAAACAGCTTTTCAAATCGAGCACTTTTTGATTTGGTTTACAAGAAATACTATTAGGAAGCGACTTTACTCCAACTTTATGGGAATTTCTATCATTCTATATAACTATTATTTCCTCTCCCTGTTCTGTAAATTTTTCCACTCCCCTTTCGAATCTTCTTAAGAGTTGGAGCTACCATCCCTTTATCTTACCAAAGCTGGGTATCCAGCGCCTTCGGAAACACGAAAAAAATTTATTAGACTGTATTTTGATCAGTCAATCGGCGAGTTCGAAGCGGGTTTGAAAAGAAAGGCAAAGTAGAATTTATTGCAAAGTTACATTTCTTCTGAGTAACGTACTCGTGGTTTTGTTAAATTTAGCTTGGATGGTAGTTGTTCTGACATTTGCATTGAAATGTGAAGTGCCAATAAGAAGCGTAATTTTTCTGTAACCAGACCCAACCATATAACCGTCAAATACTGTGAATGTGACACTCAAATAAATAAAAACTATTTTAAAGGTCCTGTTCGTCGTATTCACAACAATCTTGAAGAAGCACCGAAGTACGTGATTGTGCCGTTGCTTAAAGACCCATTTACGGCGTCAAAGGAGCAAAAGCGATATGATAATAATACGGTTACTACAGCTTTTGTCAGTGAAAGTATTTCTATGACAATAACTGCCTCACCAACTCCTAAGGCCTTGCTAGTACATGATAACGCCATGGAGATGCAGGCTTACAATCAATATTTTCAGCCATGAAATCTCTTTTTATCGCAATATATATTGACCAGAATTTTGTTCTGGATGTCTTTATAGGGGTTGAACAAGCTCGTCGTTTCCGGGCGTGGAGCGGAAGGGCAGCATCTCGAATCCTTAGAATTAATTTTCATGTAAAAGAGCATTAATATTAGAGTGATTCCGCCATATTCATCCATTTTTTACCGTTCCTCGTTCTTTCGATATGTTCATCACTTCTCATATTTGTTAATATAAATTTACAATGCATTATTATATTCGTCAATATCAGATAAAAAAATATCTGTAGCTATGATCTTAGCAATCAATTCGGAGAATACTATTGTCCACGAATATTAAAATTTATTAGATCACCAGTGCGTCATAGATGATAAAGCTACTGCCAATCGGTGGCTGGTGTTTGCCCCCCCCCGGAAAATACCTAACCACGAAAATTCCCCCCCCCCCTCCCACACAACATCGCTTTTAAAGTTACTTTTGTATTCTCCCCCTCGAAACCCTTCCCCCGACAAAAATCCTGGTTACGGATTTTTTTTAGCATTTTTCTTAATATTTTTTTTTGATTTTTCGGACCAGTGTGACTCGTCTATGATAGTTCGAAAGTGGAAAGGAATGAAAACTCAGCAAATTTCTCTCTAATTATGATCTTATAAATATTATGTAATCACTAAATAGTAAAGCATATTTAAAGGTCAATTTTCGAGACACTTCTGATTTTAACTCTGTAGATGGAAAGTCGCTCTGGCTCAGACTAAGAAACAACAGATATGCCCCAGAGGTACTAAACTCTCTTTGAGAGACTGTATGGACGAATGTCAAGCTGTATACAAGTCATCGGGAAACGTTGTCATCCATTTTGTATTTGTACAAGAGTTTAGCAGGGATGTGCCAAGGCTCCTGGAATATTTAATCAAGTCATTGATTATGTTATGATGAGGACCACTACCAGACCTAACTTAGGCTTGAAGTCGGAGATAGGCTATTAAGCAATTTGAACTTAGCTAACGATTTGGCACTTATAATAAACATCCTAGAAGAGTTTAGTGCATCGGTGACAGTTATGAGACAAGAAGAAGCAAGGTTGGGATCAATATTAGCTGGAACAAAATAAAAATTATGTTCATCGATTCACAATTATCTCAACAAGGCCTTATTACAGTCGAAGTATGCCAAAATCAAATAGCAGTTATGAAGAATTTGACGTACTTCGGCCCCATTTATCAAGTGATAGATGAGTTGAGAGTGAAGTCAGCGCAAGAATCGCTAAGGCAACTTCCGTCCAAGGAGTCAATAAGATTTGACGCAAGCCCCTTGTCAGCCTTCTTCAAAAATACAGATGTTTAATAAATATATCGGCTAAATCTATCAGATTATGTTATGATGAGGACCACTACCAGACCTAACATCGGCTTGAAGTCGGAGATAGGCTATTAAGCAATTTGAACTTAGCTAACGATTTAGCACTCATAATAAACATCCTGGAAGAGTTAAGTGCATTGGTGACAGTTATGAGACAAGAAGCTAGCAAGGTTGGGATCAATATTAGCTGGAACAAAATAAAAATTATGTTCATCGATTTACAATTATCTCAACAAAGCCTTATTACAGTCGAAGTATGCCAGAATCAAATAGCAGTTATGAAGGATTTGACGTACTTCGGCCCCATCTATCAAGTGATAGATGAGTTGAGAGTGAAGTCAGCGCAAGAATCGCTGAGGCAACTTCCGTCCTAGGAGTCAATAAGATTTAGCGCAAGCCCCTTGTCAGCCTTCTTCAAAAATACAGATGTTTAATAATTATATCGAATCAATCTTATTATCAAAGGCAACGCAATAGCGATGCCTAAGTAAAGAACGATGTTGGCACAATGTATTATTATTTTCTTATTTTTGTTTTCTTTTTCAATTCCAGGGCACCTCGTACCGTAGGAGTTGTCGTAGAAGCTTCGAAAAGCACTCATTCAATTAGAAATTTGAGTGGCTAGTGCCCTTTTAAATAGTCGAAAGTGATTGGAGGCCAACTAGCCCCCCCCCCCCCAAGCCCATCATTACCCCAAACACATCCAATCAAAATTTTGAGATAGCCATTTTGTTCGGTGTAGTTGATTTCCAGATAGAAAATACGCTTTTGAGGAGGTCACTCCCCCAAAACACTCAGGCAAGGGTTTTAAGTTATACCCTGGGGGCATATAAGAACGATGTTGGCACAATGTATAATTTATTATTTTGTTCCTTTAGACCAGGGCACTTTGTATCGAAGAAGTTGTCGTAGAAACTTCAAAAAGGACTCATTCAATTGGAAATTGGAGTGGCTTGTGCCTTTTTTAATAGTCTAAAGTGATTTGAAGGCAACTAACACCCCTTCCACACCCACCATTTCCCGAAACTCATCCAATCAAAATTCTGAGATAGCCGTTTCGTTCAGGGTAGTTGATTTACAGATAGAAAAAATGTTTTCGGGGAGGTCACTCCCCCACAATCCTCAGGGTAAGGGTTTTAAGTTATGCCCTGGGGTTATATAAGGTTTTCGTAGAAGGTGTTGTCGGAGAAACTTCAAAAAAAGATCATTTGATTGGAAATTCAAAGGGCTAGTGCCCTTTTTAATAGTTGAAAGTGATTGGAGGGTAACTAACTCCCTTCTCACGCCCACCTTTTCCCCAAACACATCCAATTAAAATTTTGAGATAGCCATTTTATTCAACGTGGATATAAGTTCTTGAAATTAGGTTTTTGAGGATGGCAACCCCCCAAAGCCCTCATGGAAAGGGTTGTAAGGTATGCCCTGGGGGCATATAAGGTTTTTATAGAATGCGTTGTCGTTAAGAAATTCGAGAAGGGCTCATTCGATTGGAAATTGAAATGGTTAGCGCCCTTTTTAATAGTCGAAAGTAATTGGAAGACAACTAACACCCCTTCCACGCCCACCAGTTCCCCAAACACAATCAAATCAAAATTTTGAGATAGTCATTTTGTTCCACGCAGTTCGAACTTCAGGAAAATATACCTTTGAGCAGGACACTCCCTCCACAGTCTTCAGGGCATGGGTTATAAGTTATGCCCTGGGGGCATATAAGATTTTTATAGAAGGCGTTGTCGTAGAAACTTCAAAAAAGGCTCATTCGATTGGAAATTCAAAGGGCTAGCGCCCTTTTTAATAGTCGAAAGTATTTTGAGGGTAACTAACCCCCCTCTCACGCCCACCTTTTCCCAAAAACATCCAATAAAAATTTTTAGATAGCCATTTTATTCAAAAATGTTGAAAGTTATGGAAATTAAGTCTTTAAGGATGACAACCCTTCCCCCCTCCACCACCCTGAGGGAAAGAGTTGTAAGTTTTATTGAAAGCATTGTCGTATAATCTTCAAAAGGCCTCATTCAATTGAAAATTGAAAGGGCTAGTGCCTTTTTTAATAGTTGAAAGTGATAGGAGAGCGACTAACGCCCCTCTCACGCCCACCATTTTCCCAAACAAATCCAATCAAAATTTTGAGATATCCATTTTGTTCAACGTAGTTGAAAGTTCTGGAAATTAGGTCTTTTAGGATGGTAAACCCCTCAGAGCCCTCAGTGTAAGGGTTGTAAGTTGTGCCCTGGGGGCATAAAGGTTTATATAGAAAGTTGTTGTAGAAAATTCAAAAAGGGCTCATTTGACTGGAAATTGAAATTACCCTTTTTAATAGTCAAAAGTGGGTGGAGAGTAACTAACCCCTCTCTCACGCCCAGCATTTCCTCAAAAACATTCAATCAAAGTTTAGAGATGGCCATTTTGCTCAACGTAGTTGAAAGTTCTGGTAATTATGTATTTGAGGATGACAAACCCCCCAGAGCCCCCAGGGCAAGGATTTTAAGTTATGCCTTGGGTGTATACAAGGTTTTTATAGAAGGCGTTGTCATAGAAACTTCAAGAAAGGCTCATTCGATTGGAAATTCAAAGGGCTAGTGCCCTTTTAATTGAGGGCAAAGTGATTTGAGGGCAACTAACCCCCCTCTCACGCCCACCTTTCCAAAAACACATCCAATAAGTATTTTTAGATAGCCATTTTATTCAACGTAGTTGAAAGTTATGGAAATTAGGTATTTAAGGATGAAACTCCACCCCTACAGCCCTCAGGGAAAGGGTTGTAAGTTATGCCCTGGGGTCATATAAGGCTTTTATTGAAAGCGTTGTCGTATAAACTTCAAAAGGCGTCATTTTATTTAAAATTGAAAGGACTAGTGCCTTTTTAATAGTTGAAAGTGACTGGAGAGCGACTAACGCCCCTCTCACGCCCACCATTTTCCCAAACACATCCATTTAAAATTTTGAGACATCCATTTTGTTCAACGTAGTTGAAAGTTCTGAAAATTTGGTCTTTTAGGATGATAAACCCCTCAGAGCCCTCAATGTAAGGGTTGTAAGTTATGCCTTGGGGGCATATAAGGTTTACATAGAAAGTTGTTGTAGAAAATTCAAAAAGGACTCATTTGATTGGAAATTGAAATTGCCCTTTTCAATAGTCGAAAGTGAGTGGAGAGTAACTAGCCCCTCTCTCATGCCCACCATTTCCCCAAAAACTGTCAATCAACGTTTAGAGATGGCCATTTTGTCCAACGTAGTTTAAAGTTCTGGAAATTATGTATTTAAGGATGACAAACCCCCAAAAGCCCCCAGGGCAAAGATTGTAAGTTATGCTCTGGGGGCATATAAGGTTTTTATAGATTATGAGCCCCTTTTATAGCAAAAGGGGCTCAATCAATTGAAAATTGAGAGGGCTAGTGCCCTTTTTAATAGTCGAAAGTGATTGGAGGGTAACTAACCCCCCTCTCACGCCCACCATTCCTCCAAACACATCCAATCAAAATTTTCAGATAGCCATTTTGTTCAACGTAGTAAAAATTCTAGAAATTAGGTCTTTGAGAATAACAACCCCCCCCCACAACCCTCAGGGCAAGGGTTCTAAGTTATGGCCTGGGGGCATATTAGGTTTTTATTGAAAGTGAAAAGGGCTCAATTGATTGAAAATTTAAGTGACTAACGCCCCTCTCACGCACACCATTTCCCTAAACACATCCAATCATAATTTTGAGATGGCCATTTTTTTTAAACGTAGTTGAAAGTTCTGGAAATTAGGTCTTAAAGGATGACAAACACCCTAACAGCCCTTAAGGTAAGGGTTGTAATTTATGCCCGGGGGCATATAGGGCGTTTATAGAAAGCATTGTCGTTTCAAAAAGGGCTCATTCGATTGGAAATCGAAAGGCCTATTGCCCTTTTTAATAGTCGAAAGTGATTGGAAGGTTTGACATTTTTATAGCAAAGATCGATGTGAATATAATGTATTATTTTTTGTTGTTGTTGTTGTTTAGACCAGGGTACTTCGTATCGAAGGAGTTGTCTATGGAACTTTGAAAAGGGCTCATTCGATCAAAAATAGAAAGGGCTGATGCCCTTTTTAATAGTCGAAAGTGATTGGAGGGTAGCTAATCCCCCTCATACGCCCACTCTCTCATTTGCCCATTCTGTTTAAAAATTAAATGTTGTCTTAAGATTAAATCAAAATACACTGTGTTAATGCTAATTCCCGCTAAGGCATCTCATTAGTATCCCAAGAATGACTGAGGGTATTATGTTCAAACTTTCGGGGCTACTTCTGCTCTTAGAGTTTAACCAAATCAAAATATCGTAAGTGTATCCAAGCTATCAAAGAAAGTAAACAGATTTTTTTGCGAATGGTATCAAGTTTTCCATTTCAGGTCAACTAGAGGAGGTATGAAACTAAATTAAACACTACTATTTGTGTAAATATTTTTAAAAGGGTGTATTTGTCAAAAATTACTGAAAAATTTTCTCCAGCATACAAATAACAGGCCAAACTATAAAGTCTTAAAAAAAGGAAAGATTTAAAGTATTAGTTTCTTTTTCCCTGAAAAGACTATGTCAATATAAAACGATCAGAAATTAATAAAAAAAACTTTTCTCGTAAATTGAGTTTTTCTCAGAAAAGTAGAGAACTCCATTAAACAAAAAACTAGCAAAAATAAAATCAATAAATCTACCAAGCGTGAAACTACCACAAACCAGCATCGATAAATAAATGAAACCCAAAACAAACATAAATTACAATAAATAACCGAGTCAAACTCAAAAGAGCAGATATTAACGTAAGTTGGGCTCAAAACCCCTATGCCTTCCCAAGGCCAGAAAATGACTTGCACTTTACTAAAAAAAATTTAAATGTTTTTACTTTTATAACTTTAGTAAATCAAATAGTTTTAACATTTTGATTACTAAATATCAGTATATGTATATTAAACTGACAATGCACATTCATTTGATTTTTTAATTAATATGGCACAAAAACTTGGCCATAGACCACCATGAATTTGAGGAAGCTGGATTTAAACCAAAGCAAAGGAATACAAAAGATAGACGGACTCCACGGGTACGACATTATCAGCAACACTAACATCCTATCCCGTAAGTAGTAATCAACATTATACTTTGTGGAGACATATAGCGATTTCAAAGTTATTCTATAGAAGCTCTACACCTTTTCAAAGAGAGTGACTATCCCCATGCATATAGGTAAACATTTCTACAGGTCATATACACCTTTTCAAAGAGAGTGAGTATAACTTGATTGGTGATTGGGATTTGAATAAAAGGAATAGTTTTCTTTACAATTCATATTGGTAAGAGAATTGAATTTAAAGAGAATATTTTATTTGAGAGGATATTAGTAGAGAAAAATGAGTGGTGCATTTACATTATTGGAGATTAATGATGGAGCCGACAACAGCGGTAACGATATACGAGTACCCAATGTGGCTGTGGAAATAACCACTGGTTGTAGACTATGTCTTGAATGAGACACTATGTATGCTAGATACGTGATATCATTAAGCAAATTTAAGCAGGAGGAGCAGCTATGTTTTGCTGGAAAAGTGAATATTCTCCATATAAATAAACTTCGGTCAGCATTAGATGTCCTATCGAAATATATTGATGAGAACAAAATGCATCAGTGAATATTATTGTAATTATGTTCAATAAAATTGCTTCTAAATCAGTGGTATTTTTTTCTTTCTATAGTAGACTAGCGTATATTTTTTAGAGTAGAAAAAAAATTCTGGTTAGTCTGAAGTTGGTTGTGAGAGAGTTAGGACTCTAAAAAATGGATAGATTCGAGAAAGAGCGAATCATGAGGAATCTATTTCTTATGGAAAAATATTGGATTCTAGATGACAATTTTCTAGAGTTGTCTATTCAAAGTAAGATATTTTCTCGGGGAATGCTTATCGATATAATGAAAACTGATTCTCCATCATTGGACTACTGTATGAAGCTTCTACATCGTGGTCCAAATGCATTTACACAATTTATTGATATATTGATCACGACACTGCAAAATGATATTGGGGATATGCTTTTAAACATTCGTTTAGAAATTTAGGACTTTTTTTTCGTGAGAAAGATGGTGCTCAAGGGTTTTCAGACCTAGGTTTTTTAGATTTTCGTGGATGTGTTTTCAGACATAGTTTTTTAGATGTTCATGGGTGTTAGGTTCCTGGAGGGTTTTATGACTCCTCTCACCAATAAATTCAGATGGTTTTAGGACTCATTCCCCTAGCCATAACTCCATTCAACCTTGAGCGAAGATATAAAAGTTTGATGAAGTATTTTTCTACTTAACAACTACATTAATAACTTCCAAGATGATAGGACTGTATGACGCAGAATTTATCAGTTACCGAGAGTTCAATGACTCCTCCCCGCAATGACTTCCAGGGGTTTTATGACTCCTCCCCACAATGAATTCAGATGGTTGTAGGACTCATTAGTATTTTGTGCTTTTACGTGCCTGAAATCATGAATTAGAATATTTAATTAGCTGTTTAGGGTTTTCAGACATAGGTTTTTCAGATTTTCATGGATGTGTTTTCAGACATATGTTTTTAGATGTTCATGGGTGTTAGGTTCCTGAAGGGTTTTATGACTCCTCCCCCCAATGAATTCAGATGGTTTTAGGACTCATCCCCCTAGCCATAACTCCATTCAACCTTGAGCGAAGATATAAAAGTTTGATGAAGT
>JAQQPU010007120.1:779-14530 GCA_029168905.1 Artemia sp. Kazakhstan ARC1039
CATTCCCCTGGCAAAGAGTGTAATGCTCCTGTAGAATAGGACTACTAGAAGAACCTGTTTGTACGGGGGCGTAAGCAAAGTATAAGGTTCTAGTCTTTGAAATTGCGTCATTCCCCTGGCAAAGAGTGTAATGCTCCTGTAGAATAGGACTACTAGAAGAACCTGTTTGTACGGGGGCGTAAGCAAAGTATAAGGTAACATACTACTACCCCTAATATACATAATAATTTCTGTGCGTATTAAATTTTAATGTTGCTCTTTAATTTCAGTTGAAAAACTTGTTTTTTTTTATTTAATTGTATAAAGAAACCAATCAAGCTTCAAATGGGTATTGTCTTCCACTTCAAACAAACAATTGAGGAATTAAGTTACTGGCTTCGGCAAATATCAGGTCAGTTTTAAACGCTTATTCACTTAATACAAAATTGGAGATTCCCTGTTTTTTCCCCTTGCTTTTTCTACACTAAAGAAATGTCTCAGTTCCTTCCCTCCAGTTCTTTCTGGCAAATTGTAGATGTGATATTTTGATAGTCTGGATGCACTTAATGTCTTTCAATTTAGTTCTACCCTTTCCCTCTAAATCCTAATCTAATTTTCCCCTTTCCTCAGTCCTCCTTAAATTTTCGACTTGATACATCAATTTCCTCCAAAGTATGGCACGTGCGCCATTCTGACAGCCTGAAAAGGCATAGTGATGTTTGGTTGACCTTGCTACTTAACTGTTAATAGATTCGAACTCCAATTGGAGCTTATAGTGCGAAAACAATTTTTGTAGATGAGAGAAAAATCTTTGTTTGCCCCTCCACCTCCCCAAATACTGAATTTGAATGCCTCTTGCCCGGTCCTGCCCCTTTCCTTCTCTAACAGTATCAGGAAGTTCAAGCTTCATCCTCGAAGCTGTTTTGCAGACAGTACAGATATTTATTTCAGTGACCCAGGTGCACACAGCACTATTTGACCTACCTCTCCCCTCCTCCATGTAAATATTTCAGATCCAATCAACCTCGCCAAAGTTCTCCCCAGAAGTTTGTTTTACTCAGGCACGCGTGCTGTTTCTAAATTATACCCTTGGGGAGCTCTTTGAATCTTGTATTAGTGAAAGATCCCTCCGAGTTGCTAACTGATGGAGCAACATAGGCTAAACATAGCTGTCCTTTCTGCAAAATCTTATCCTTGGATGGTGGGTAATTTATGGTTAGGGCCATTGCCCGTGCGGCTATGATGGCAGAATCAACCTCAAAGGAATACTTATTAGACCTTTCGACGTTTCTGAGCAAAATTACCATATCAAAATTACGATCTGATGCCACTGGGGTCATGGCAAGTGAGCAGCAGAAAATGGCAAAGGAGAGAGGCTAGTTGTCCCCCAAGCACTTTTGGTCCAAACAGAGCACTAGAACACTCAATTTAAAATCGAATAAAAATCGCCCTTCCCATACGGGGTGACATAGGAAAAAAGTTTTTTGGCCCGTTCAGGTGCCGGGTCGGAGGAAGCCACATTTTTTTCTATTTTTTTCGTAATGAGGTTCCGTTTACAAAATGACTTTTTAGGCGAAAAAGTTTTTTGGTTGTTTTTAGTCCCTCTTTTTTTTTGGGGGGGGGGGGGGGAGCATGCCGGAAATATTATTTATACGTAAAGTATCTCCGTTGATTTTTGGTTTAAAATGAACTTGTTGGAAGTGGTGAAAAACTGGAGAGTCATGGCTAATTAGAGTAAAGCCAAGACAGATATTATCTGGGAGAGGCAAAGCTGACATAACTTTTTCAGAATTGTATAAAGAATAACTAATTCCACTTGTTGAAACATAGTCAATTATCCATCCTAGGGCCACCAAGTTGATTCTAATTCAAAGTTGATTCTAAATAAACAAAGTTGATTTAATTTAAAGTTTCAAGCTAATCAGGGTTAGGCAATTTCTTGACAGATTTCCAGGCCCTCTACCCCTCCCCTCAATACAAAAAGTTTTTGACCTTTTGTCCTAGATAACAATCCCTGAAAGTTACGAGCCAATCATCCAGCCATCATTATACACGTCCTATCTTTTCCATTAGAAAACCAATGTGTCAATAAATGACAGTTAGTATTATCTATGGCCCTGGAGGATTTGGGGGTCAAATCGTCCCCGGAGGTATTAGACCTCTCGGGTTTCCCGAGAAAATTACTATCCCAAGAGGGGGGGGGGTGCGAAAAAGGACACGGAAAGAGATCGGAGTTTCTCCTTTTTTAGAACTTATAAAAAATACAAGAATTTTTCATTTCCAATCAAGGGAGCCTTACAAAATTTCTACTACCACCAGTTTTATACAAAGTAGCTGAGAAAAAAATATAATACATTGAAGGCATATGGCTCTTAAATACAAGCACGGCTAGAGCCTTGCCTCTGAATAAAAGCGTTGCCACTGAGCAAATGAGATCACGCCAAAGGAAAGTGTTGAAATCTAGTATTTTTGCCCATAAAAGAGCAATTTTGGCTTGAACATTGCAATCAAACAGTTCATGGTAACGAACTGTAAGTAAGGAGCGACCCGGCTCAATGGTAACTGAAACTCTAGAAAACGGAATGTTGATACCAAGAGATACATCAAAAGAATCAAACGTTAATGCTGATTTCAAATATATAAGTTTCATCAACTTTAGTCCTCCCCATCAAAAGTTACGCGCCTGAGAAAATTTGGCTGATTTTCGAAAAAAGGGTGAAAGACTCCTTAAAAGTTATAGAACCTTAATGAAAATCTCACTATCATATTCAGTGTACCAGTGAAACCTACTGTAGAGGTTTCAAGCTCCTATCTACAAAAATGTGGAATTTTCCATTTTTTGCCAGAAGAAAGATCATCGATGCGTATTTATTTTTTTGTTATTGTTTTTTCTTCTTCCCAGGGGTGATCGTATCGACCCAGTGGTCCTAGAATATCGTAAGAGGGCTCATTGGAACAAAAATTAAAAGTTCTAGTCCCCTTTTTAAGTGACCAAAAAAATGGAGAGCAACTAGGCCCCCTCCCACGCTCATTTTTCCCCAAAGTCACCCTATTAAAATTTTGAGATAGCCATTTCTCTTAGTATGATCGACAATTTGATAACTATGTCTTTTAGGATGACTTAATCCCCTGAAGCCCCCAGGGGGAGGGCTGAAAGTTATGAACTTTACCCAATGTTAACATATAGCATTGGTTATTGGGAAGTATACAGACGTTTTCAGGGGAGATTTTTCTGGTAGTTGGGGGGGGGGGGGGGTGGGTGGGTCAGGGGTTATGTGGGAGGATATTTTCATGTGGGAACACATTGCTATGAAGGGGGCGCTGGATTGCCCACCATTATTTAAAAAAAAATCAGAAATTAAATATAAAAAAAACAAGTTTTTCAACTGAAAGTAAGTAGTAACATCAAAAATTAAAACGAACAGAAAATATTAGCTATATGATTGGGTTCACACCCAAGTCAATACCTCGCTCCTTAAGCCAAAGATATTTTAGTACTTTCATAAGAGCTATTTATTCAAATTAACGGCCTTTGTGATTAAGGGGTCATTTTTAAAGAATTGGAACAAAATTCGAACTTTAGCTTAAAGAGCAAGGTATTGACTAGGGGCCGAACCCCCTAATATACATATTAAAAATATATGAATATAGAAGTTCGATACGTAGGTTAATTCGTAAGTTACGTATATTTATTACTAATAAAAACGTTCGTAAATGAAATTAAAGAAGTTTCGAGAAAGCCATTTAACCAAATAAAAGTAAAATTAATATGCAAATTTTGTTTGAATTATTCATGTACGGTGACCCAAAATCAAAACCTGTATTAATTCAAAAACGTTCAAAAATTAAATAAAAAAACAAGTTTTTTTAACTGAAAGTAAGTAACGACGTTCAAACTTAAAACGAACAGAAACTATTCCGTATATGAAAGGGGCTGTCCCCTCCTCAACGCCTCGCTGTTTACTCCAAAGTTTAACTTTCTCACAAATCAATTTTTTTAAACAATAAAATTTTTTTTAATAGCAAATTTTGTCTTAATTAACTTAAAAGAAAATCACACCGTCAGATTCAGCTAATCAAAGAACACTATTAAAGAAGTTTTAAACTCCTATCTGCAAAAATGTGGAATTTTGCATTTTTAATTAACTTTACCGAAAATCACACCATCACATTCAGCTTATCAAGCCAAAATCAAAACCTGTATTAATTCAAAAACGTTCAAAAATTAAATAAATAAAAACAAGTTTTTTTAACCGAAAGTAAGGAACGATGTTAAAACTTAAAACGAACAGAAATTATTCTGTATATGAAAGGGGCTGTTCCCTCCTCAACATTTCGCTCTTTACGCTAAATTTTGACTTTCTCACAACTCTATCTTTTTTAAACAACAAAAAACCTTAGTGTATCGAGCGAGGCGTTGAGGAGGGGACAGCCCCTTTCATATACGGAATCATTTCTGTTCGTTTTAAGTTTTAACGTCGTTCCTTACTTTCAGTTAAAAAAACTTGTTTTTTTAAAATTTAATAGGGTATCGGGAGCAAAAGTTTTGAAAACTGTTGAAAACGGTGTTTATTTACCGTTATAGAATGTGACTGAGCAAACTAGCTGAGTGGATGACGCCCTTGACTCAAAATCCTGAGTTGATGGAATCGATTCCTGATGTCTATGGTTGTTTGGTTTGTAACGTGGGTCAATGGTTTATCTCTGTTTATCTCAGCCAGAATTGTTTATCTCAGCCAGAATGGTTTATCTCAGCCAGAATTGACTCAGCTCTAAACAGCCACCTGGAGAAATCTGGAGGGAGGAATTTATATTACCCCCACATATATATTTTATATACACATATTTCATATATATATATTCATATCAGGCACGTAAGCTGGAATTTGTTTCGGGGGGGCCAAATCCTTCAAATCCATTTTTCTGTGATAAAAATTTGAAAATTATGGGAAAATAAAAAATCGTGAAATTATTTGTTTTTTTTGGGGGGGCGGAGTCCCCCTACCTGGGTACGTTCCTAATTCTTATATATGAATATATATGTTAATAAAGGATGAAAATGTAAATTGCACGCTGAGAGGGTGAGAGTTTTCTACTTATCGTGGAGACCCAATGTATTTTTTTGAAAATTATACTTTTTCTTAAAAAATAATTACATTAAATAAGTTCTTATCCTCAAAGCATGGTTTAGTTCAGCTTTAATGTAAAAAGTCTTGTTTAAGGGGACGATAAAACTCCCCATATATATATAGAAAAACCGAGTATATATTAAAAACGAACATAAATTAAGAAAAGAAAAACAAGCATTTAATTAAATGTTATTCTCAAAATAGTTTATAATTACAAAATGAACAACATAATTATATGTTTTTTTCTTTCAATTACCACCAAAAGTGTAAAAACTATAAGGATAACTTCAACGAGTACCCTATCATACACTGTTCGTTAGAACTTGGAATGAATCAATCACTTCTCATCCGGTTCTTCTTGAAAAATGATTGGGACGTCTTTCACCAGTCTGTTCATTGGATGCGAGTATATCAAACGATGTTGGAAAAAAAACATGACAGGAGAAAAATTTTCTTCTCTTTGATGAAAATGAATTGCTCTCTACGTTGAAATGAATTATATATGTGTTTATTGTTTGAAATAAAACCAGTTCATATTTCAAATATCTAAAACAACATATCAATACCGAATATTAGTAGCAGCATGCACCTAATACCCCTGGTTTCTTAAACATCCCCTTCAACACACACTGAAAGTTTAAACTAAATACCATCAACCGTTCCTGAAGCACTTCTGATGCACCTTCTTGACATTCTGTGTGGGTATAGTGTGTTTCGATTTAGCTCCATATAGTTTCAATATTTCAGAAAATTTTCGCCTTAAGACCCTTAGTTTCAGTAGCAGCAATAGTATTAGTACCAGTAGAATCAAAATCAGTAGCCTTAGCTTTAGTGACAGTAGTAGTAGTAGAAGTAGTATATTTTCTTCGTTTGCACCCCCACAATAAGCCCTGTTAGTTTCAACTTCACACGCCAATCTGTTCCTATGATATTGAATTGATGTTAGGCCTTTTTGACAGCCTACATACAGATGGCGTGATGTGATTAAGTTTGCGTTCCCTCCCCCAAATTTCTTTACAATTTCACCTTCATACCCTTACGCATCGTTGAAATAGTAGTCAAATTACTAGTATTGGTATTGCTAGTAGCAGTATTAGTAATAATAGCGATACTACTAGTAGCAGCAGTAGTATTAACGTATTGCCTTTACAAGTAACTGAAATAGAAATAGTAGTTGAGGTGGTAGTTGTTGTAGTAAATGCAGCATTGATAGTAGTATTCGTAGTAGCGTTCAATATTTCCTTTTGGTTATATGCTCTTCTCCTTTTATCATTCTCTGAAAGTTCCAACTTAATACTCAAATAAATCCTTGAGATACGCTCTTTTGACAATGTATATGCGTATAACGTCTTTTTATTTAATCAAATTTTTCCTTAAAATTGTAAATTGAGTAGTGTGGTAGCAGTAGTAGTAGCGGTAGCAGTATTAGAGGTGGTTGCTGTAGCAGTAGTGGTATCATGCAAATAATGCCTTTTTGATCATCTCCCCAATCATTTCCTGAAAGTTCCGAATTAGTATACCCAGCTATTCCTGAGCTACGGCCTTTTGACAATCCGTATACATCTAACGTGTTTTGAATTGGTTCATCATTCCACTCATTATTGTCTGAAAGTCTCATCAGAATGCCCCTCGTCATTTTAGAAAGTAAAATTCAAACAAGCATACCTTTCTCAGTAACGTATATAATATGCAAATAATCAACGAATTGCGTAACTTAAAGCAGCATTCTTTAGGATTGTTGTCTTCAACAGTCTTCAGGGATTCCCCACAGTTCTTGAAGACTGTGGGGGGGGGAGGTTGATATCCCCGAAGACAAATTTACTGAACCTTCTAACAATGCTTAACAGAATAGTTCTCTTAAAATTCTGATCAGATGTATTTTGGGGAATGATAGGCATGTGTGGGAGGAGTTTGTTGCCCTCTATTTACTTTTGACTCTTAAACTTTCCCAATCAAATGATCATCCTCTAAAGTTGAAACAACCACCCCTTCCATAAAAACCTTATATGCCCCCGATACATAAATTAGAACCCTTGCTCCAGACTCTGGGGGGTTGTTTCAAACCCGAAGACTTTGTTATGTGATCTGTAGACTGTTTTTGAACAAATGGCTATCTCAAAATTTCCATCGGATTCATTCGGGGAAAATAGAACGTGAGGGGGGCTAGTTGTCTTCCGCTTACTATGACTCTTGAAAAGGGCACTAGAACTTCTGATTTCCAGTCCAGTGAGCCCCATCCAAAATTTATAAGACCATCTTTACCTTAAAAACCTTATATTCTCGGGGCATAACTTAGAATCCTTACCCTGAGGGCTGGAGGGGGAGGGGGTGATGTAATCTTCAAAGACACAATTACTGAACCTCTCACATACAAAATGGCTATCTCAATATTTTGATTGGATGTGTTTGGGGAAGCGATTGGCATGGGTGGGGGGGACTGGCGGCCTTCCAATCACTTTCAAATACTAAAAAGGGCATTAGAACTTTCAATTTTAAATCGAATGAGTTCCTCTCGAAGCTTCTACGACAACTCCTTTTATACGAAGTGCCCAGGTCTAAAAAACTCCCCCTCCCAAAAAAAATATTTTATCCACATTCCTCTTTACTTAGGCAGCTCTGTCACGCTGCCTATGATTATAGAAGAACAATCACTCTTTCTCTCTGTGATTCTAATAATTTTGAGTTCCTGATTTTCTATCACATTTCTATCAAAGCAATTATTCAGCGTCTTTAATGAAAAAAACCCTTCAAAATCTTTTGAGAATGCAGTAATTCAAAATCAATGTCAAAACTTTCAAAGCTAAGGTTCATTTTTTTTTTAAGCTGGAAAAAAGTGAATATTTTCTGAACTTGAATTGGCTGTTCAGCAGGGCCGGCGCAACCTATCCTGCCGCCCTAGGCAAGATATTTTTTTCGCCCCCCCCCACAATTAGTTTGAACCATTGCCCTAAATCACCACTTCTTATGCATTCTTTTTTTTGTCACTTGACGAGACTCACCTTAATTTACACACACAATCACAAATTAGATAATGCAGATACAAACAATATAAAGAATACTTATCAAATTCTAAAAGTTTACATAGATTATAGGAAAAATTTAAAAGTGAAAAGTTAACAGAAAGAAGGTTTACAGTTCACAAATTAATTTTTCTTAATTTTATCTTTCTGAAAGAAGTCACCAGGTCGTTCAAGTCAATGTCTTTTGCCAAGTCTTGTTCAACTGATAGAGTGGCAAGTCCTTGAAGCCTTTCTTGCGTCATGGTGGATCGAATATAAGTTTTAATTAATTTTGATTTTGAAAAATAAAGCTAACCACTAGCAACAGACACAGGCAGAGTCAGCAAAATCCGTAAAGCCTAGGACGAATTTGGGGCACAATATTTAAGACCATTGCTTGTGATGAAGTTAAGAACATCTTCTGGATTTTTGTTCTTGGGTACTTTCGTGGAAACGGCTTGAATTTCATTCCAAAGTTCGTGGCCGTCACTATCTTTAGCTTCATTGTTTGAGAGGAAATGTTGTAAATTCATACAATCGTGAATCAGGGACTTTGTTGTTGCGGCATTTTCATTGGATATGTTGTAGAGAAATCCGAATATAGAAGTAATATCGTCTAAATGTTGAAATCTTTAATCCAGAGAAGAAATTGCGGGTTCGGGAATGGCAAAATGGAAACTGACTTTGAAGTGTTCAAGAGGGGATACCAAAGGTTCATCATCCGCTTCGTAATCAAACTGTTTTTTCTTCTTTTTCAACCGAGTTTGCAGGGTTTCTCTTTCAAACGTTGGTTGAATGTTTAGCTGCTCTGCCGCTCCTCTGGCGTCAACTATAATACTTCCAAAGCCATCGTCGCAACGTAACCTTTGTGAGTACAGTTTATTTTTGCTTAGGTGATCTTTGGCAGCAGCCAAATCAAATCGTTTAGATTGTAACTCCTTACTTGTTATGTTGATTTCATATAAAGTATACTGTGCCATAAAACTACACTTACAACAAAATTGTATTTTTCAATGCTTTTTGCCAGACCTAAGGCTTGCACTCGCAAGTTGTCACCTGTTGACCCATTTAAAGAGTGATCTTCATAAATATCCATTAAAGCATTATGAACATCACCCATTTGATATCAAAGAGGTACGAGAGCATCTATTTGATTTTTCTATCTAGTTTCACTAAGGGGCTTGAGCGTCAAGCTGGTTACATGTTTTTTAAAAGTATTCCAACGTTGTGTTGAAGCAGAAAAATAAACACAAGTTTCTTGAACCAAAGCAAAGACTTTCGTAGCCTTCAAGGTCACACGGTTACTCTGAGAGTATGAGGAGGCAGCCTCACCCCCTCCCTGCTTATAGCGGGGATATAGCGCATATAGCGGGGATTGGAAACATTGGACCCATGTCTCTCATGCGGTATGAATCAATAAGTTGACATTTAAAACTTAAACCAGGCTAATATTCATAAATTTTTATTCTGTAATTATTTTTTTTCTAATTTTTCCATTTTTGCCGCCCTCTCCAGGTTGCCGACTTAGGAGGTGGTGTAGTTTGCCTAGTGGACGCGCCGCCACTGCTGTTGAGCTAATTTATTGCTTTATGTTCTGATATTTGTAATTTATTTCTTAAAAGTATGCCTAACATAAATCTTGAATGATTTATTTTATTTGTTTCCATCCTTCTGTTTTAGAGTTTGGTTATGAAAGTAAATCTCTTAGGTCAAAATTAAATCCATATTTTTCCGACATTTCTATTTTATGGTTGTCTAACAAAGAAACTTTTTGAAAAAGTAAACACTAGAACACTAGAAGCAGCCCTGCTGTTGTTTATTTAGGAATAGACAGAATTAGAGAGGAATATTGAGATGAATATATTTTCAATGTTGACAAACTTCTATTCTGTTTGGAAGAAGTTTAAATAAATACTTGCTTTTGAAAACTAATATGAAAATTCTCGGACGAATAAAACATAAGAATACTTAATTTCCTGAAGTTAATTTGACAGGTTTAAATCAACACTTTAATATGGGTATTTGCTTAATCAAACAGTTGGTGGTAAAAATCAGTGTCAACATGGACTTAAAACTTGAAAAAATAATTTTTGATAACATATCAGAGGCAACACTATAACGTTGCCTATAGTAAAGGCCATATGGCTCCAATGTTTTAATATTTATTTTTTTTTCCCAGAGGCACTTCATATGGAAAGGGTCGTCGTATAAACTTCAAAGGGGGCTCATTCGATTGGAAATCGAGAGTTCTAGTGCCCTTTTAAAGTCAAAAGTTATTGGAAGGCAACTAACATCCCTTCCACACCCACCATTTCCCCAAACACATGCATTCAAAATTTTGAGATAGCCATTAAGTTCTACATAGTTGATTTCCAGATAGAAATAATGTTTTTGAAGAGGACACTCCCCCCACAGCCCTCAGGGCACGGGTTGTAAGCTATGCCCTGGGGGCATATAAGGTTTTTATAGAAAGCTTTGTCGTGCAAACTTCAAGAAAGGACTCATTCGATTGGAAATTAAAAGGGCTAATGCCCTTTTTAATAGCCGAAAGTGATTGGAGGGCAACTAACCCCCCTCTCATGCCCACTTTTTCCCCAGAGACATCCAATAAAAATTTTGAGATATGAATTTTGTTCAACGTAGTTAAAAATTCTGGAAATTAGGTCATTGAGGATGACACCCCACCCCCACAGCCCTCAGGGCAAGGGTTTTAAGTTATGCCTGGGAGCATATAAGGATTTTATCGAAAGCGTTGTCGTAAAAACTTCAAAAAGGACTCATTCGATTGGAAATTGAAATGGCTAGTACCCTTTTTAATAGTCGAAAGTGATTGAAAGGCAACTAAAACACCTTCCACGCCCACTATTTTCCCAAACACATCCAATCAAAATTTTGAGATAGCCATTTTGTTCAAAGTAGTTGACAGTTCTGGACATTATATCCTTGAGCAGGACACTCCCCCCAGAGTCTTCAGAATAGGGTTATAAGTTACACCTTGGGGACATGTATGGTTCTTATGGAATGAATGCTCGTATAAGGAGAGGGCTCATTTGATTGGAAATTGGAAGTTCTAGTTCAGTTTTTAAGCGTCAAAAGATATCGTACGGTATTAATTCCCCCCCCCACTCCCTTTTTTCCCAAATGCATCCGATAAAGAATTTTTAGATAACTATCTTGTTAAAAATAGTTATAAGATCATATATATGTTGTAGATTACCGCGAAGTAAAGAGGATGAAAAAAGAAAAATAAATGTTTGGGGATGAAAGCTCCTGGTGCTTTGCGGGGAACATGGTCTGATCATTGCGAATAGAAGGTTTGGAAATGATAAGGGTCTGGGCGAGTTCACTTGCCTTTCGGGCCCAACTCCAAATGTTGTAGATTATGCGCTGATTAATACAAAATTTGTACCTGAATCAATTGATATTGAGGTACTAAATTTAGTTGGATCAGATCATAGAGCTATTAAGCTTGAGCTGAAGACTGGGAAGCTTCAGGATGTTGTTCTTCGAGTTAGAAATTTATCTAATGGGGAGCTTCGATTAGAGGGCTTAGGAAAGCGAGTTAGATATGATTTAAATGATAATGATTTTGAAAAATTTAAAAGTGAGCTTATGAAGTTGCATATAACAAATAAGTTGAAAGCGTTAGAAGAAGATGGAAAAGATATACATGGTATAATTATGGAGTTAAATGAAATAATTTGCAGTTGTGCAGCATCGTGTAATCTGAATTATAACCAAAATAAAAACGAGCGATATTTTGATTTGGACTGTAAGTTAATGAAAGAAAAGGTCAGATATTTATTGAGTCATTTAAAAGAATGTGATAAACCTGAAGAGCAAAGTTTATGATTAGCCGAATATAAAGATAAAAGAAGAGATTATAAAAGGTTAATTAAAAGGAAAAAAAAGAGTTTGAGATTAAGAATAAACTGGATATTGCAAGTTATTTTAGAAATACAGATTTTAAGAAGTTTTGGGGTTATATAAGGAATGATATTGGAAATGAAAAGGGAAACACGGACTCATGGCCTGATTACCTAGAAAGCTTGGAAGGTGATTGCGCAGAATTACAAGAGGTAACACATACCACAGAGATGGTTGTTTATCCTATGAAGGAACATGATTACGATTTAGTAGGGGAAGTGAGTAATGATGAGGTTAAGTTTGTATTCAAGAATTTAAAAGGAGGTTCGGCTGCGGGTGTTGATGGTGTACCAATAACGTTATTTAAGAATTTTCTTTCAATTTTTATGTCGATAATCGTTTTTCTTTGTAATAAGGTGTTAACTTCAGGACAATGGCCAAATGATTGGAAGAGATCATTGCTTATGCCGCTTTTTAAGAGAGGTAACCCTAAGTTGCACATGAATTATCGTTTAAAAGCGCTAGTCCCTGCTTTAAGTAAGATAATGGAGAAAATACTAGATACAAGGCTTTCTAAATGGTTAAATAAAAATAATATAATACATGAAGAACAAGGAGGTTTTAGGACAGGGTACGGGACGGTAGATATAATATTTATTTTAAAGGCATTAATTGATAAATTTGGAAAGGGAAAAACTTGTCTTTAAAATTGGATTTCTGGACCACCACAAGGCGTTCGACAGTGTCGACAGAGAGCTACTGAAGGATGCCCTGTTTAGAATTGGCCTCCCTCATTTGTTTGTGAGGTTGATAGTGAGTATGTATATTTGTGTGAGTGGAATCGTGTTAGTTGGTAACAGGTTTTCTAGGTTTTTTAATATTTAGCTGGGTGTAAAACAAGGCAGCACTCTTTCTCCTAAATTGTTTAATTTTTTTGTAAATGATGTTGTTGATTATCTAGAGAATAGATGGGCTCCGAATGTTAGTCTAGGGACCCATAAACTACCACTACTATTATTTGCAGATGATATTGCTTTGGTGGCTAGCACACCGCAAGATCTGCAGACGCTTTTGAGTCTTATTGAAGAATATTTGCAGATGAAAAAATTAAGGCTGAATGTTGAAAAGAGTGAAGTTGTTATTTAAAAAAAAAAAAGGAAAACAAGTGGCGAAGATAATTATAAATTTAAATTTAATAATAGGGAACTGATAGTAAGTAAAAGAATAAAATATTTAGGATTTGTTTTATCGGAAAATGGAAGTTTAAAGAGTCAAGTTGATGAACTAATTAATAGAGGTAAAGTGGCAATGTCTGCAATTTTTAGAAATCCGACGATAATGGGAATTAAAAACCTAAAAATGCATAAAAGAATATTTAATACAAAAATTTTACCAGTATTAGAATATGGAGCGGAGATTTGGGTCGGAGAAGCGGCACAGAAGTTGGAGTCCCTCCAGCTCAAGTATTATAAAAGACTGTTTGGATTACATCAGACAACTCATTCACAGGTTCTGAAAGGTGATATGGGCCTGTTTTCGTTAAAACTACGTAGGTCTATTTTGTTGCTTAGATTTTGGTTGAAGATCATTAGGTGTAATGAAGACAGACAAGTAAGTGCTGCTTATTATCAGATTTTGAGCTATGGTTCGAAAACGTCGTGGCCATCCCAAATTAGGTCATCAAACAGTTCGTGGCAACGAACTGTAAGTAAGGAGCGACCCGGCTCAATGGTAACCGAAACTCTAGAAAGCGGTTTTTTGATACCAATAGATACAT
>JAQQPU010007120.1:19530-34033 GCA_029168905.1 Artemia sp. Kazakhstan ARC1039
AAAAAAAAACAAGTTTTTTTCAACTGAAAATAAGAAGCAACATTAGAACTTAAAACGAACAGAAATTATAACGTATATGAGGGGGTTCTCCCCCAAATCAAAACCTCGCTCTTTACGCTACAGTTTTTTTTTAGTGCTTTCAAAGAGCTATCTATTCTAATTAAACGGCCTTTGTGATTCAGGGGTTTGTGAATTAAATTTTTTTTAACTTTTAACGTACAGAGCGTGGTATTGGCTTAGGGGAGAACCCCCTCATATACGTAATAACATATACGTAATAAAAAAAAAATAAAAAAACAAGCGATACGGGTCAATAGTAATCAAAACTTTTAAAAACGGAATTTTGATGTCAATAAATGTATCAAAAGAAAGGGTTTATAATGCTGATTCTAAATATATAAATTTTATTAAGTTTAGTATTACTCATCAAAGGCTACGAACCTGAGAAAATTTACTCGATTTTTTAAAGAGGGGGGAACATCCCCTACAAGTGAAAGAATTTTAATGAAAATCACACCGTCAGATTCAGCGTATCAGAAAACCCTATTACATAGGTTTCAAGCTCATATCTGCAAAAATCTGCAACTTTGTATTTTTTGCCAGAAGAAAAATATACGAATATAGAAGTTATTTACGTTAGTTAATTTGTAAATTACGTCATAACCAAATTTAGAAACATCCATTTAGCAAAAGAAAAGTAAAATTTTTATGCAAGTTTTGTTTACTTATTCAATGATTGTGAGCCAAAATAAAAGCTGCATTAACTAAAAAACGATCAGAAATTAAATAAAAAAACAAGTTTTTAAAACTGAAAGTAAGGAGCGACATTAAAACTTAAAACCAACAGAAATTATTCCGTATATGAAAGGGGCTGTCCCCTCCTCAACGCCCCGCTCTTTACGCTAAAGTTTGACTCTGTCTCACAACTTTATTTTGTATAACAATAAAAAACTTTAGCGTAAAGAGCGAAGCGTTGAGGAGGGGACAGCCCCTTTCATATACGGAATAATTTCTGTTCGTTTTAAGTTTTAATGTCGCTCTTTACTTTCAGTTAAAAAAGCTTGTTTTTTTATTTAATTACTAGAAAGAGTGGGAATGGCTTACTTATGGAATGACGGTCTTGGTTCCCCTGATCTACCAACAAATTCAGTAAGCCAGGTACGATTTATCTTAGAGGGTCAAGAAATTCAGTATTGGCAAGGGCTGGTTTTAAATTCTGCTACATTGAATCATTATAATCAGGTTAAGCCTAGTTTTGGAGAGGAAATTTATTTTAATTTCAATTTACCGGCTATTATTTTATGTCGATGGATTCAGCTTAGGGCGAATTGCCTTCCAATCCAGAGCAGGCAAATGGTGTTCGACAGGGGGATAGTACATCCTGATGGTCGGTATGTGTGTCCTATTTGTAGGGATGAGGACGAAGATTTGGACCATTTTCTCCGAAAGTGCCCGGTGCTCTCTGATTTATGGGAAAATTACTTACATGGGATTGTTTTGCTGCTTCCAAAAATTTTACAAAGTAGTAATCCAACCACAATATTTCGTATTGGTGCGTGCATAGAGAAGGGATTAGAAAGAAGGAAATACTTTTACAATTAATTATTTTTAATTATATGGAATTAAAGTTATTTTTTGGTAATTTACCAGAAGGTATTTTTCGCTATGTATCATGTTAATGTGTGTTTCGTAATTTGCTCTGTTGTAATTTTTCTATTTTTCATAATTTTTGTGTGTATATGGCTCTTGGGCTTTTGAAATACACAAGCTATCTAATCTATCTAACTATCTATCTATAAGAAAAACCCCGGTGTCGACACAGCCCCCCAGGGCCCGGGAGCAGGCGTTGTAAGTTATGCCCTGGAAACATATATGGTTCTTATGGAAGGGATGCTCGTATTAGCTTCAAAGTGGGCTTATTTGATTGGAAATTGAAAGTTCTAGTTCACTTTTTAAAACACAGAGGAGATTGGAGGGCAGCTAGCCCATCCCGCTCCCCCATTTCCACGCTCTTGTTTCCACAGTCCCATCCAATAAGAAATTTGATACAGACAATTTTTAAGTATAGTTCAAAGACCATACGACGAATATCCTGGGTCGACACACCCCCCAGGGCCCGAGGGGAGGCGTTTTAAGTTATGCCCTGAGAGAATATAAGGTTCAGATGGAAGGAATGCTCGTAAAAACTTCAGAGAGGGCTCATTTGATTGGAAATTGAAAGTTCTAGTTCAGTTTTTGAGAATCAAAAGAGATTGGAGGGCAACTAGCCCCCCACGCCCCTTTTTTCCCAAATGAATCCGATAAAAATTTGGAAATAGCCATTAAGTTCAAAACTGTTCAAAAATCAGATTACAAAAACTCAGCTGTCGACACAATCCCACAGGGCCCGGGGGCAGAAACTGTAATTTATGCCCTGAGGTATATATGGTTCTTATGAAAGGGATGCTCGTATCAACTTCAGAGATGGCTCATTTGATTGCAAATCGATAGTTTGAGCTCACTTTTAATAATAATAGTCAAATAATAATAATAATAATAATAATAGTCTAATAGTCAAAAGAGATCCGAGGGCAACTAGCCCCCCCCCCTTGCCTTCTTTTTCCAAACTTATTTGATGATTCTTTTGAGATAGACATTTTGTTAAAAATAGTTTAAAGGTCGGATAAAAAAAAACTCCGGTGTCAATACAACCCCCCAGGGCCCATTGGAAGGCGTTCTAAGTTATACCCTAAAGACATGTATTGTTCTTATGAAAGAGATGCTCGTATAAACTTCATAGAGGGCTCATTTAATTGGATGCTGAAAGTTCTAGTTCACTTTTTAAGAGTCAAGAGATTTAAGGGCAACTACCCCGCTCCCCACGCTTTTTTTCTCCAAACCCATCCGCTACAAATTTTTAGATAGCCGGTTTTTCAAAAATTGTTCAAAAATTAGATAACAAAGACTCCGGTGTGAACACACCCCCCCCCAGGGCCCGAGGGTAGGCGTTTTAATTGTTGTCCTGGGGGCGTATATGGTTTTATGAAAGGGATTCTTTTAGAAACTTCAGAGAGGGCTCATTTGATTGGAAATTGAAAGTTCTAGTTTATTTTTTAAGAGTCAAAAGATATCCGAGGAAAACAAGCCCCCCCCCCACACACTCTTTTTTCCCCAAGCCCATCCGATAAAATTGTTTAAAAAGCCATTTCATTAAAAATAGTTCAAAGGTCAGATAAGAAAAGCTCCTGTGTCGACGCAACCCCCAGGGCCAGGAGGCAGGCGTTGTAAGTAATGCCCTGGGGTCATATCGTTCTTACAGAAAAGATGCTCATATAAACTTCGGAGAGGGTTCATTTGATTGGAAATTAAAAGTTCTTGTTCAATTTTTAAGAGTAAAAAAAAGATTGGAGGGCAACTAGCCCCCCCTCCCCCCTCTGCCTGCCCTAAATGCATCAGATTAAAAATTTGAGATAGAAATTTTGTTAAAAAATACTTCGAAGTTCAGATAGCAAAAACTCCGATGTCGCCACAGTCCCCCATGGCCCGGGGGTAGGTGTTGTAAGTTATGCCCTGGTGGTATATATGGTTGTTATGGAAGAGATGCTCGTATAAACTTCGTAGAGGGTTCATTTGATTGAAAACTGCAAGTTTTAAATCACTTTTTAATAGTCAAAAGTGATCGAAGGGTGGCTAGCCTTTCCCAACACTCTATTAATTTTTTTCCCAGGGGCAATTCATATAGAAGGGGTCTTTGTATAAACTTCAAAGGGGGGAATTCGATTGGAAATCTAGAGTTCTAGTGCCCTTTTTAAGAGTAAAAATGGCGGGGGGGCAACTAGCCTCCCCCAAGCCCTTTTTCCCCAAATATATCGGAAAAAAATTTGAGGCGGCCATTTTGTTAAAAATAGCTCAAAGATCATAAAATAAAAACTCCTTTACGTATGGCCATTTAAAATAGTTCAAAGGTCAGATCCAAAAAATCCCATGTCGGCACAATCCCCCAGGGCCGGGGGTAGGCGTTGTAAGTATTGCTTTGGGGGCTTATATGGTTCTTATGGAAGGTATGCTCGCATACACTTCGGAGAGGACTCATTTGATTGGAACTTGAAAGTTCTAGTTCGCTTTTAAAGAGTCAAAAGATATCGGAGGGCAACTAGCTCCCTCCCCCCCCCCCCACCTTGCTCTTTTTTCATCAAATCCATCCGATAGTAACTTTGAGATAGCCATTTTTTAATAGTTCAAAGATCATATAATGAAAACTCCGGGGTCGACACAACCCCCCAGGGCCCGGAGACAGGCGTTGTAGGTAATACTCTGGGGGCATATATACTTTTTATGGAAGGGATTCCCGTATAAGCTTCAGAGAGGGATCATATCATGGGAAATTGAACGTTCTCGTCCGCTTTTTAAGAGTCAAAAGAGATCAAAGGGCAACTAGTCCCCCGTCTCCACGTCCTATTTTCCTCAAACCCATCCTATAAAAATTTGAGGTGGTCATTTTATTAAAAATAGTTCAAAGATCAGATACTAAAACTAAGGGGTCGACACAACCCCCCAGGGCCCAAGGGCAGGCGTTGTAAGTTATACTCTGGGGGTATATATGGTTCTTATAGAAGGAATGCTCGTATAAACTTCAGAGAGGGCTCATTTGATTGAAATTAGAAAGTCTAGTTCCCTTTTATAGAGTCAAAAGAGATCGAAGGGAACTTAGCCCCCCACCCACGCTCTTTTTTTCCCAGACCTATCCGATAAAAATGTTGAGATAGTCATTTTGTTAAAAGTAGTTCAAACATCAGATAATAAAAACTCCGAGGTTGACACAAACCCATTTTTCGCTTTGATATTATTACATAGATACCAGTTTTAATACTTTGATGAACATTTGATTTTTTTTTAAAGTTTGATTTTGAAATAAGGAATTTTTAAAAACTTGAAAGTTTTTGCAATCAAAAACGAGCAAACATTATTAAAAAAAAAACTTTCAAAAAAATAAATTTTTCAAAGAAAAGTGAAGGCCATTTTAAACTTAAGCTCAGCAGATACAAATACCTGTTAAAATTCAAACTCAAAACAACCAGAAATTACTATTAAATAAAAATTGAAACAAAAAACGAACAGAAATTAAATAAACAATCATAGCAAATAATATACAACAAGTAATAATATAAATGGATTAATAGATCTTAAAGGTAGTAATGCTTAGATTGAATATGAAAATCAAGCTTAAAACGAAAAAAAAAATTCTGCGATTGAAGTATAAATGAAACTTAAAACGAACAGAAATTAAATAAATAATCAATGCAAACAAACATACAATAGATATTAATGTAAATGAATAAATAAATATTAAAACGAGTGAAACTTAAATTGAATATGCAAATCAACCTTGGAAGGAACACAAATCACTACAAACAAGAATTTGGGCATCGACTCCTTCTCTCACTGTAAAAGTCTAAAACCTACTTCGTCATTGGCGCCTTACTGAAAACTGTATGCGTCTTGAACAGTCTTGGAAAGTATAAACAACGTCAAATTGAATATTTGATGTGTAATGATATTAATTGTTGGAAGATCTATCAGTTCAAGAATTGATTTCACTGTAATTTTGTTTTTATTTTCAATGCTGAAAGAACTGGAAAAAGAAAATATTTGTAATATAATTCGTTTTTAGTTAAGCGCCAGTTGCGTATCATTTTACTTCAATAGCAAAATGTTTTTTTTTCGTTTTAAGCTTGATTTCCATGTTCAATCTAAGCATTACTCGCATTAAGCCTGGTCAAATTCAGAATTCGTATAAAGTCTGCCCCAGGGGCTTCAAGTTAATCTAAGCCAAAATAAGAAACTCATTGATTGGTTCAAAACATCCAGCAGCAGGATGGAGGAGCAGCATCCGTAGCTGTGTTGGCCTCAGGCGTCTAGGTAGTGCGTTGAGTTGTTAGTAGTAGTAGTAGTAAAACAAATACTTAATTTTGAAAAGTGAAAAACAATTTTCAGACAAAAAAGCTATTTTGTGGCTGGTCAATTTTAAAACTGGTATCAGTGTATTTTATTTGATGGACGGAATAAAAACAAAATTGTGACGTTTTGAAAACTGTGACAAAATTGAAACGCCTCGATCTTTACGACGTCTCGCTCTTTCCGCTAAAGTTTTTTTTTTTTTTTTTAAGAATAGAGTTGTGAGAAAGAGTCAAAATTTAGCGTAAAGAGCGAGGCGTTGAGGAAGGGACAGCCCGTTTCATATGCGAAATAATTTCTGTTCGGTTTAAGTTTGAATGTTGCTCCTTACTTTCAGTTAAAAAAACACTTATTTTTTTATTGAATTTTTGAACGATTTTGAATTAAAACGGGTTTTGATTTTGGTTGTTTAATTTCATTTACTAACGTTTTTATTAGTAACAAATATACGTAACTTACGAATTAACTTACGTAACGAACTCCTATGTTCATATATTTTCATACGTATTAGGGGGTTTAACCCCTAGTCAATACCTCGTTCTTTACGCTAAAGTTCAAATTTTTTTTTTAATCACAAACCTCTGAACCACAAAGGCCAGTTAATTAGAATAGATAGCTCTTTTGAAAGTACTAAAAAAAAGCTTTAGTTTAGAGAGCGAGGTACTGACTAGGGGGCGAACCCCGTCATATACATAATAATTTCTGTTCGTTTTAAGTTTTAATGTTGCTCCTTACTTTCAGTTGAAAAAACTTGTTTTTTTTTTATTTAATTTCTGGTTGTTGTTTAATGCGGGGAAATCAGGCACCCCCTTCATAGAAATGTCCCTTTCCCCAAAGAAACATCCTCCACGGAAAGATTCTCCCGAATAACCCCCTCCTCCAGCCCCACCCTCCAGGAAAAAATCCTTCCTGAAAATGTCTGTATACTTCCCAATAACCAATAATTAATGCTGGCAAGTCCGGCGCCCCCTTCATGGCAATTTCCCTTCCCCATGAAAACTTTCTTCATGGACAGATCCTCCAACATAATCCCCGACCTTTCCCCCATCCCCGACCTTTGAGATATGTCACGTCAACCTAGCGTGCCGAACATGTTATACCCTCAACAGGGTCTTCTAGGCTCAAGGCTCTAGGCAGGCATGCCTTTCCAAAAACTAACCTGACAAGTATGTGTCCAATAAGAGAGTCATTCATACTCCTGCCATTTACCCGTGCCCCAGCCATTTAAACATTTGCCTCTCAATTACTTGGACTATCTGTCTTGGCTTTTCTCTGTCTACAATTACCCAGCCCAGTCTTGATGCAACCTATTGCCCAAAATACTTGATAAATTCAATTCAAAATGACAAAATGGTTCTGCAAAATGGCAAAATGACAAAGACAAAATGGCTCTCTCAAAGTTCTTATTGAATGGCTTTGAGGACAATAGGTCGTGAAGGGGGTGGTAAGTTGCCCTCTGATGTCTTTGGATTCTTAAAAACTGAACCATAACTTTCAATTTCCAATCAAATGAGCAATCTCCGAAGTTTATACTAGCAACCCTTCCATAAGAACCATATATGCCCCCAGAGCATTACTTACAACGCCTGTCCACGAGCCCTGGGGTGTTGTGTTGACACAGGAGTTTCTCTAATCAGGCCTTTGGACTATTTTTAACGAAATGGCTATCTCAAAACTGTTATCGAATGGGTTTGGGGAAAGAAGGGTGTGTGTGGGGGGGGGGAAGGTTGCCTCGGATATCTTTTGACTCTTAAAAAGTCAACTAGAACTTTCGATTTCCAGCCAATTGATTCCTCTCTGAAGTTTGTACGAGCATCCCTTTCATGAGAACCATATACGCCACCAAGACAACATTTACAACGCCTACCCCCTTGGACCTGGGGAGTGGTGTCGACACCAGAGTTTTTGTCATCTAACTTTTGAGTTTTTTTTTAAATAACTATCTAGAAATTTTTAGCGGTTGGGTTTGGGTAAAAAGGGTGCGGGGGGTTAGTTGCCCCTCAATCGCTTGACTCTTAAAAAGTGAACTAGAACTTTCAATTTCCAATTACATGAGCCCTCTATGAAGTTTTTACGAGCATCTCTGTAATAAGAACCATACATGCCTTCAGGGCATAACTTAGAAAGCCTCCCCCGGGCCCTTGGGGGTTGCAATGACACCACAGTTTATCCCATCCGATTTTTGAACTATTTCTAACAAAATTTCTATATCAGAATTTTTATCAGACGGGTTTAAATAAAGATGGCGTGGGGGGGGGCTAGTTACCATTGAATCGCTTTTGACTCTTAAATAGTGAACTTAAACTTTCAATATCCAATCAAATGAGCCCTCTCTGAAGTTTATACAAGCATCCCTTTCATGAGAACCATAAATACCCCTGGGTATATCTTACAACGACTGTCTCCGGGCCATGGGGGTTGAGTCGAAACCCTATTTTTTGTTATCTATCTCTTTAACTATTTTTAACAAAATGGCTATTTCAAAATTTTTATCAGATGCATTTGGGGAAAAAAGGGCGTGGGGAGGAGCTAGTTGCCCTCCAATCTTTTTTGAATCTCAAAAACTGAACTAGAACTTTCAATTTCCAATCAAATGAGCCCTCTCTGAAATTTTTACAAGCATCACTTCCATAAGTACCATATATTCCCCCAGGGCATAACTAACAACACCTGCTGTCGGGCCCTGGGGGGGCTGTGTGGACCCGAGAGCTATCGCTATATGGTCTTTGAACTATGTTTAAAAAAACTAGTTATTAAATTTCAATTTCCAATCAAATGAGCACTCTTTGAAGTTTATACGAGCATCCCTTCCATAAGAACCATATATTCCCTCAGGGCCTAACTTACAACGCTTGCCCCCGGGCCCTGGGGGTAATTGTCGACACTGGAGTTTTTGCTATATGATCTTTGAAGTATTTCTAACAAAATGGCTATCTCAAAATCTTTATTGGATGCCTTTGGGAAAAAGGGCGTGGGGGAGGGGGACTGGTTACCATCCTTTGACTCTAAAATGTGAACTATAACTTTCAATTTCCAATCAAATGAGCCCTCTCTAAATTGTATACAAGAATCCCTTTCATGAGAACCATAAAAGCCCTAGGCCATAACTTACAACGCCTGCCTCCGGCCACTGGGGAGCTGTGTCGAAACCCTAGTTTTTGTTATCTGACTTTTGAAAAATTTATAACAAAATGAATATTTCAAAGTTTTTATCAGATACATTTGCGGAAAAATCGGCATGGGGGGCTATTTGCCCTCCAATCTCTGTTGACTCTCAACAACTGAACTAGAACTTTCAATTTCCAATCAAATGAGCCCTATCTGAAGTTTTTACGAGCATCCCTTCCATAAGAACCATTAATGCCCCCAGGGCCTAACTTATAACGCCTGTCCCTGGGCCCTGGGAGTAGTATCGACACCGGAGTTTTTGCTACATGATCTTTAAACTATTTTTAACAAAATGGCTATTTCAAAATATTTATTGAATGCCTTTGGGGAAAAAGGGCTTGGGGGGGGGCTGGTTACACCACAATATCTTTTGACTCTAAAAAGTGAACTAGATCTTTCAATTTCCAATCCAATGAGCCCTCTCGGAAGTTTATACAAGCATCCCTTTCATGAGAACCATAAAAGCCCCAGAGCATAACTTACAACGAATGCCTCCGTGCCCTGGGGGGTTGTGTCGAAAACCTAGTTTATGTTATCTGATTTTTTAACCTTTTTTAACAAAATTGCTATTTCAAAATTTTTTTCAGATGCATTTGTGGAAAATGGGGCGTGGGAGGGGGGATAGTTGCCGTCCAATTTCTTTTGACTCTCAAAAACTGAACTAGAACTTTCAATGTCCAATCAAATGAGCCCTCTCTGAAGTTTTTACGAGCATCCCTTCCGTAAGAACCATATATTTCCCCAGGGCATAACTTACAACACCTGCCCTCGGGCAGGTGTTGGGTTGGATTTACCCCGGAGTTTTCGTTATATGGTCTTTGAACTATGTTTAAAAAGGCTATTAACTTTCAATTTCCAATCAAATGAGCCCTCTTTGAACTTTATACGAGCGTCTCTTCCATAAAAACCATATTTACCCCCAGGGCCTAACTTATAACGCCCGCCCCCGGGCCCTGGGGGGTTGTGTCGACACTGAAGTTTTTGCTGTATGATCTTTGAACTATTTGTAACAAAATGGCTATCTCAAAACCTCTATTTGATACATTTGGGAAAAAAAGGCGTGGGGGGACTGGTTACCCTCCAATTTCTCTTGACTCTAAAAAGTGAACTAGAGCTTTCAATTTTTAATAAAATGAGCCCTCTCTGAAGTTTATACGAGCATTCCTTCCATAAGAACCATATATGCCTCCAGGGCATAACTTATTACGCCTGGCTGGGAAAAAAGGCGTGGGGGCCAGTAGCCCTCCGATCACTTTTCGTTCTTAAAAAGGGCACTAAAACTCTCAATTTCCAATCTCATAGCCCCCTTTGAAGTTTATACGACAACCCCTTTCATATGAAGTGCGTCTGAAAAACAACTAACAATAATAAAACTTTGGAGCCATATGACCTTTACTATAGGCAACACTATAGCGTTGCCTCTGATTTATTTTGTATGGACTATGTATATTATTAAATAAAAAAAAACAAGTTTTTTTAACTGAAAGTAAGGAGCGACATTAGGAGCTGTCCCCTCCTCAACGCCTCGCTCTTTACACTCAAGTTTTTCATAGTTAAAAAAAAATAGAGTTGTGAGAAAGTCAAACCTTAGCGTTAAGAGCGAGGCGTTGAGGAGGGGACAGCCCCTTTCATATACAGAATAATTTCTGTTCGTTTTAAGTTTTAATGTCGCTCCTTACTTTCAGTTTAAAAAAACTTGTTTTTTTTTATTTAATTTTTGAACGTTTTCGAATAAATGCAGGTTTTGATATTGGCTCACCGTACATGAATAATTAAAACAAAATTTTCATATTAATTTACTTTTATTTAGTTAAATGGCTTTCTCGAAACTTGTTTAATTTTATTTACGATCTTTTTTATTAGTAATAAATATACGTAATTTACGAATTAACTTACGTAACGAACTTCTATATTCATATATTTTTAATACGTATAATATGGGGTTCACCCCCTAGCCAATACCTTGCTCTTTAAGCGAAAGTTCGAATTTTGTTCCAATTCTTTAAAAATGACCGCTTAATCACAAAGACCGTTAATTAGAATAAATAGCTCTTATGAAAGTATTAAAAAATCTTTGGCTTAAAGAGCGAGGTATTGACTAGGGGGTGAACCCGATCATATATGTAATATTTTCTGTTCGTTTAAAGTTTTGATGTTGCTGCTGTTGCAGTTGAAAAACTTGTTTTTTCATACTTAATTTCTGATCTTTTTTTAAATAATGCTGGGAAGTCCGGCGTCCCCTTCATAGCAATGTCCCTTCCCCCATGAAAACTTTCTTCATGGAAAGATCCTCCTACAAAAACCCCGACCCCCCCCCACTACCAGGAAAAATATCCTATGAAAACGTCCGTACACTTCCCAATAACCAATACTATATGTTAACATTGGGTAAAGTTCATAACTTTCAGCCCTCCCCCCGGGAACTTCGGGGGATTAAGTCATCCTAAAAGACATAGTTATAATATTTCGAACATGCTGAACAAAATGGCTATCTCAAAATTTTAATCAGGTGACTTTGGGAAACAATGAGCGTGGGAGGGGGCCTAGTTGCCCTCCAGTTTTTTGGTCACTTAAAAAGGGCATTCCAATGAGCCCTCCCACGATATTCTAGGACCACTGGATCGATGCGATCACCCCTGGGAAAAAAAGCAAAAAAACAAACAAGCAAATAAACACGCACCCGTGATCTTTCTTCTGGCAAAAAATGCAAAATTCCACATTTTTGTAGATATGAGCTTGAAACCTCTACAGTAGGGTTCTCTGATACGCGGAATATGATGGTGTGAATTTCATTAAGGTTCTATATCTTTTAGGGGGTCTTTCTGCCTTTTTTCGAAAATCAGCCAAATTTTCTCAGGCGCTGGTTTAAACTTGATGGTTTAAACTTGAAGAAACTTATATATTTGAAATCAGCATTAAAATCTGATTCTTTTGATGTATCTATTTGTATCAAAATACCGTTTTCTAGAGTTTCGGTTACCTATGAGCCGGGTCGCTCCTTACTTACAGTTCGTTACAACGAACTGTTTGACTAGGAGCAAATGTGCCAAAAACTCGGTATTACTGCCTCTGAAACTAAAAAGCTCAATATATAGTGTGCTAATAATTTTAAATGTATCAGCTATCTCGGATTTTTTTTTATCGATAGCTTTTATTCCCCTTTTGGGAAAAATTATTGTTTGTGCTTTCGTCGTAGAAAAAAGCTTTTTGGTACAAAGAAACGGCACCAGAAATTTTAATTTCAGTTTTATTTGAGTCTTTTACTATCTTTTAGGACCACTTGTTTGGAAAAATATTTCCTACAAAAACAAAAAAGAACAAAAAAACGCACAAACAATTAGATAACATGATTCTGTGATCATTCTTCTCGAAAAAAATAGAAACTTCTAATTTTTGTAGATGGGGATTCCAAATACCCTAAACTAAGATCCTACTATTTGCCAAATAGGTAATTCTGATCTAGGTCACCCACCATTTTGGGGATTTTTTGTCCCTTTTTCAAAAATAAGGCGAGTTTTCTTAGGCTCGTAACTGGTACTAGGTGGCCATGAATTTAACAAATTTCGCATATTTAAAAGCACCATCCATTCTTATTAAAAGCACCGTCCATTTTTATTTGCACATTGTTATCAAAATTATTGTTTTAGAGTTTTGGTTACTTTTATCACGCGACGCTCCTTACTTAAAGGTCGTTACCACTAATTGTTTTTTTTAAGTCAGCTTCAGGATTCGTATCTGAGAGGAGTAGGTGTGAACTAAAAACTTCGAGCTAAACACTTTCCTAATGATAGTGAACTCAAACTAGACTGCTGGTGTCAAGCCTTTAGTTTCTGCAAGTTTCTGCAACTCTTACCCATGCAACAGAATTGTGGCACAACATATACAACCGTGCCACTTGGATCAAAAATTGTTTTACGTTTCATGTCTCCGGTGGAACCCCTATCACGTTTAGTTGTATCCAATAGTTCTTGTTGATGAGAATGCAGGAATGTAGCCCTTCCCTGCACAGAGATCCAGCTGAACATGGACAATCAAAGGCATAACCATAGCTGTTAGCTAGGTTTGGTTGAATTCTGCCAGTCTACCAAGCACAAAAACAGCTGACCAGAGAAGGCATAATTAAAAAATAAGTTTTGCTTCTGACTAAAATTAATTGGGATCCATCAGTCAAACTAGAAGGTTCAAATTTACATCAAATTCAGTCAAAATTTGATGAACCTTTCGGTATGTGCAAGGATGAAAAAATACCGTAAAATGTTCTTCCCTCTCCTTCCTATAGGAGCCGAATCAGTGACAGATTTGTTTCGAACCGGTTCTAGGCAAAAACTATTGTACCTTCAAGAAAAGAAATAAATTTTACCAAAATGAATAATTTCATCAGAGAGTAATTAATCAAATAACGGATTTCGGGTTTGACATTCACAGAATTTTTCATAGAAAGAAGAAGCAAGAAAAGAATATCAAACAGTTCGTGATAACGAACTGTAAGTAAGGAGCGACCCGGCTCAATGGTAACCGAAACTCTAAAAGACGGAATTTTGGTACCAGTAGATACATCAAAAGAATCAGATTTTAATTCTGATTTCAAAAATATAAGTTTCATCAAGTTTAATCTTACCCATCAAAAGTTAAGCGCCTGAGAAAATTTGGCAGATTTTAGAAAAAAGGGGGAAAGACCCCCTAAAAGTTATAGAACCTTAATGAAATTCACACCATCATATTCAGCGTATCAGATAACCCTAGTGCAGAGGTTTCAAGCTCCTATCTACAAAAATATGGAATTTTGCATTTTTTGCCAGAAGAAAGATCACGGGTGCGTGTTTATTTGTTTTTTTTCCCCCAGGGGTAATCGTATTGACCCAGTGGTCCTAGAATATCGTAAGAGGGCTCATTGGAGCGGAAATTAAAAGTTCTAGTTCCCTTTTTAAGTGACCAAAAAAAATGGAGGGCAACTAGGCCCCCTCCCACGCTCATTTTTTTCTCAAAGTCACCCAATTAAAATTTTGAGATAGCCATTGTGTTTAGCATAGTTGAAAACCTAATAAATATGTCTTACGATGACTTAATCCCCCCCCCCCCAGTTCCCAGGGGAAGGGCTGCAAGTTATGAACTTTGCCCATTGCTTACATATTGTATTGGTTATTGGGAAGTATACAGACATTTTCAGGAAGAATTTTTTTCTGGTGGGGGGGAGGGGGGCTGGAGGAGGGGGTTACTCGGGAGAATCTTTCCGTGGAGGATGTTTCTTTGGGGTTAGGGACATTTCTATGAAGGGGGCGCCGGATTTCCAAGCATTATTTAAAAAACGATCAGAAATTAAATTAAAAAAAACAAGTACTTTCAACTGAAAGTAAGAAGCAACATTAGAACTTAAAATGAAGAGAAATTATTACGTATATGA
>JAQQPU010007121.1:21607-33865 GCA_029168905.1 Artemia sp. Kazakhstan ARC1039
AGAGAGAGAGAGAGAGAGAGAGAGAGAGAGAGGGAGAGGAAGAGAGAGATGAGGGGGAGGGGTGTCCTAACTAAGCAGATTTCCCTTCCAATTAAAAAAAGTTTTAATTGATGAAGCGTTTACAGGATTTGGTAGACCTATGGTCTTTAAAAAATAAAGGTAAAAGTGGAGATGAGAGATTTTTTACTGATTCAGAAATTAATTAAGCTAAATAAATGAAACAATCTGGGATACATGTACATCCCGAACTAGGGCCTAGAGGGTTTTTCTAAATCTCCCAGTGCAACCCTCCTTCCTCTCCTAAAATGTGAATTCCGATAAACTTCACCATGAGGATTTTATGGTCAGTCAATACAAATTTCTGAAACCAATCTACAGCCCAAATTTGGGTCTCGGGAAGTCTTTAAAGTTCTCAGCCTCTGGACCTCCATAATATTTCAAATCTGGCAGAAAATCCGGCTCAAATCTTGAAAGTGAGACAAATTCTCAGCCCTATCTCGGGTCTTATAATCAATTTTTGGGATTACTGTGCAAATGGTGCTAGAACTTTTAGATTTTTGGATAGCCACTCTTCCCTTTTTTGACAAAAACAAGAATTCGTAAAAGATGAAATTGGAACTAATTCTTAGTAGTATTGCTATAACAGTTACAACGGAGCCCACATGACGTTACTCTAACGACAGCCCTATCTCACCATACAGGCGCAACTCTATCATATCATTCAAAGTGGCCAGTTGCTATTGGATTTGCTAGTTCCTCTACGAGATTTAATATTTTTCGGAAACAATTATTCTAATCATTTCTACAACACACATAGCCAATAATTCCTACGACACACATATCCCATCATTCCTACGATAGACACACCCAGTCATTCCTACGATACACATATTAGTTTAAGTATGGCCACATATCATATTCATTTAACTGCAACCATAGACATCTGGCGTTTTCGTACTTCTGGGCAATAAGGAAATTTTTGGAAGAATTATTATCTGAGTTTCGTTTGGCAAGCAGGCTATTCAATAATTGAAGAAAGTTTGAAGTGGCATGATGTGTAATAAGCGAAGTTCTGATATTGTTGTAAAGTACGGTCGAGGTTGCCCGCCAGCGGTAACCAGCTGTTATAATGTAGGTTCTGGTGGGTGTATTAATCCACCCTTTGAAGTGGGTACAGTTACGGCCCTAAGGTGAGTAAATCTCGGTAGCGTGCCTTAGGCCTTGGCCTGACTAATTATCTCGGGCGATAAAAATATGTTTTAAATCCATTGATTTATTTTTTAGCAATCCACCCTCAACATGATTCCCGTCCAAGGTAATTCACGCCACCGTGGCAAACCATGGATGGCACACGACACCCTCTGAATCACCTCAGTATTCCAAAAGCATTTATAGATATTTTCATAACAAAAATATGCTTTTAAATCCATTGATTTATGTTTTAGTAATCCACTCTCAACATGATACCCTCATGACAATTAACGCTACCGTGGCAACGGAAATGCTTTTAACGAAAATGGCGCATTTATTTGTGTCAAGACTATGAATATTTCACAACATCGTACACCACTATTACAGGCCCCACCGCCAACATTTGGTAGTGTGGTTTCGTGGTTTATCCTGTCTTTGTTACCTCACTTGTTCTTTTTCCGAGGGTATTTTGGAATTTGTTTTTTCTCGTTTGAAACCTATTACTCAAGATGTTTTTATAGTGTGGTGTCATGGTTTATCTTGCCAGTGTTACCACTGTTAATGTTTTCAAAGTGCATTATGGAAGTTTTTCGTTTGAAACATATGACTCAGAATGTTTTTTATAGTGTTGTGTCCTGCTTTATCTTGTCTGTGTTACGTTTGTTAATGTTTTCAAAGTACATTTTGGAAGTTTTCTCTTTGAAACATATGACTCAGAATGCTTTTGTAGTGTTGTGTCATAGTTTATCATTTCTGTGTTACCTCACTTGATGTTTCAAAGTGCATTTTGGAAGTTTTCTCGTTTGAAAAATATGACTTAGAATGTTTCTTGTAGTATTGTGTTGTGGTTTATCTTGTCAGTGTTACCTCTCTTGATGCTCTCAAAGTGTATTTTGGAAGTTTTTTCGTTCGAAACCAATGACTCAGAATGTTTTTTGTAGTGTTGTAGCATGGTTTATCTTGCCACTATTACCTCACTTGGTGTTTCAAAGTACATTTTGGAAGTTTTTTGTTTGAAACGTATGATTTAGAATGTTTTTGTAGTGTTGTGTCGTCGTTTTTTGTGTCAGTTTTAACTATGTTAATATTTTCAAAGTGCATTTTGGAAGTTTCGCATTTGAAACGTATGACTCCAGATATTGTTTTATGTTGTGTCGTGGTTTATGGTGTCAGTGTTACCTCAGTTGATATTTTCAAAGTGCATTTTGGAATTTTTTTGCTTTTTTTTCATTTGAAAGCAATGACTCAACATGTTTTTATAGTGTGGTGTCGTTGTTTATCTTGTCAGGATTACCACTGTTGTAACGGGATCAAAATTCAAAACCTCAAATCTTCCAAATTAAAGTTGCCCATGTAAAATAGAATCACCCAAAATATGAACCTAAAAATTCAAGTAGCCCACAGATCGAGTAAGGCTTGATCGTCCAATTTAAAAAGTAGCAAAACAAATGTATCTTGATCGAACAAACTTTGTATAATAATTCCCACAGAAAATGTAGTAGCAATAAATAAATCCATCTCTGTGTCACCAAAATATGCAATAAATATCAGTGTGACCAAATGTTACGCGACAGGCGACCAACAATGTAGTTTAAATTTTAAGAGCTTGAATTTCCAAACTGTCAAGAGAAGGTAGAATTTATCATACAAAAAATAGTCACTACAGATACAAAGTATGTTCATGTAATCTAGTTGCATTGTTCTGAAACTAAGTTTAGGATTATGTATTCCAATGTAACTAAGATGTATTGTCCCATAACAAGTTTCACCTTGATAAATTATAAGCCATCTGGAAACTAAGTGACATGTCGTTAGCAATAAAATTACTAAAGTAATACTTTGATTGTTAAGAAAAATTCCAAAATACAAATCTTATAGCTATAAATCGTATGAAAGTTGAAGTAGCCAATTTGTGTATTCCCTGTCCGATAGAAATATAGGACATACTATTGGACCAATAGGACCAAGGTAACATACTTTTTAGCAACGCCTGAATGTAACCTCTGGCGAAATTGGATAGTATAGTTAGTTAGAACTTAGCAATTTTTGAGAGTCGGTAGGCAGTCCAGAACAGTCTAATGTAAGTGAACCCATGATCTAACTATTAATAACTTTTGATAATTTGTTTGAAATCATTAATAGACCTATGTTGCATTGCATATGCTCCAGTGTATAATTTTATTCAAGCGCCTATGACAGTGAATTAAAGTGCAGATAATTTGATGTTCCCGAATCAGCTTTGTATTGCTAATGTGAGTAAAAATAAATACATTACTTTCTTGGTTTTACCTCTTCATGTTAGTATTTCTCAAGATATTTAGTCCTTGTGGCTCCAACCACTCTCTAGGAAACCTGAATCCTAGTAATCTGATTTCGACTCAGTAAGGCCATTAACATACGCTCCCCATTTGACCCGCTAACTGAATTCCCCGCCGCACGAAATTCCCCCTCAAACTATGGTACAAAGTTCACATAACCTCACTATTATGGTATAAAGTTCATATAACCTCACTACAAAGAAAAATAAAACCCCCATTTGAATAAACAAAAATAAAATCTCCCCATTTGAACCTACAAGAAAGAACCCCCCATTAGAATTCTAAGGGAAACAGGAAGAAATTCCCAATTCGTGCGAAGCGTTAGTAGGAAGTACAAAACGAGAGATATTCATTCATCTTAGAAATGATCTGTGGCTATTTTCTGTCCCAAAGGAAACAGTTGGGACCTTCTCTTGTTATAATAACACAGAAAGAATCGATCCAAGTTACATAACTGAATTACTACTACAAGACGTGGGAACAATAACCATAAAACAAGGGTGTCGATTAGTAACCAAAGAAGCCACAGTACAAACACCATTGATAACCCTGAGCACGAATATAATATACCCTCAGGTAATCAATTTCAAACCAGTCAATTTATCGTACACCATTCCAAATATTAATAACGAGGAAGTAAAGGCCACAATATGGTCAAAAATAGAGAATGTCAAGGGAACGTTACCGCTTACAAAAACAAGAGAAGCTTTAGACTCCCCAATTCCCCTATTTAGTAGTGAAGATCAAAGATTAACGTATGTAGGAAGTAGATACGGACTATTCTCAACAAATTTTTGGTGGAACATGCTCCTGACAATAGGCTTTGTATTCATGATTTCTCTGACTATAAGAATGTTATTAACCCTGAATTATGCAAAAAATATGAGAAAACATAGAAAAAGAGCAAAGACAGATCACATCGAGTTGAGTGAGATGCAAAAGCTAAACCCGGAACTCCCTGATAACCCTTAAGCCAAAAAATAATGGAAAACATGATCGAGCGAATGGGAGTAGAGGTCCTCATTTGGGCCATGTCCAGCCCCACCTCTCTAATTATTGTTTGCGTGAGCTCATGCAGCTGTGAAGATAAAATATGCATTTCATAGGTGACATGGACGCGCATAAACAGTAAAGGCTTGAAAATTTATGGTAAATCAAGACCTCTCATAAAACCATGTAACCTACCTCATGTGTAATTAGATAGTTGAAAAGTAAATGCTAAAGTAGTTGAGTGTTGAGGAACATTTAAAATATATTAAACGCTGAATCATGTGCTAAATAAATATAAATAAGTATTATTCTTGAAATTTTTGTATTGTGTTATTTTCTTATACTCAATCATTTTTCTTATGATTACTGAGCTTGTCTCACAGTAATCCAATGTCGCTGCAATATGCAAAAAAAGCATTAAAATTGCTCTTATTTCTTTTATCTTTAAATTTGACTTTACTTATATTAATTCAATATCGTTAGTGTGACTGATCACGACTATTGCATCAAATAATAGTCCCTTTACAATATTCTATAAATTATGTATTATTGCCTTATGTGTTTTAACTTACGTGATTGTAAAGAACATATGATTCTGCCTAGATATTTATATTCAAGGAAGCGGAGTAATCAGTGGAAACTCATTCATGGTATACCAGCACGTAACACAGATACAACCTAGTAGCATCTACTCTCATCATTCGTCAACCAACGATAAGTACTCACCAATTAAATCCCTGAAGGCAATACCCTGATGACAATCCCAGTTACCAAAACCTAGTACCAGGTAACACTATCTCAAACAATATCGTCAAACAGAAAAATCCCATATATATGTATTAATAAACGATTATCTAGAGAACCACCCTGACCAGTCATGTCGTAAAACTGCATAAGAATCCGTCAAATAACTATCCTTAGACGGCAAGGTCCCAAACCTTATACCAAGGACCAAGAATAATCCTGAAGGTTAATCCTTCAATGAATATGTATCTTAAACCCCAAGTCAAAGACAATATGTTGAAACAAGATTCCAAGTTTAAGTTTTGACCCTACCCAATCATTATTAGATGTCGCAAAAACAAATCATGCTCCATGAAAAGAAAAGATAAACATGAACAACATTGTGGGAAACACAAACTATGCTAAATTTTCCCAAAATGAAGTGTCCAGAAGAGAGACCCAACCCAGTTATTAAAATTATAATCCCAGTGATTAATCCATCAATGATTGTGTATCATTAAACAAGGAATAAAAGACAATACGTTGAACCAAGACCCTAAGATCAAGTTGATCCAATCGTAATTACCTTTACATGTCGTAACGCAGCCCTTTGCTAAAATAAAAGAAGAGCCGAACGTAAACAATTTACAGGAAACATAAACTAAACGCGCATAAAATTTGCCTGATGATAGAAGTGATCAGAAGAGATGCCTATCCCAGTTGTCAAGATACCCATCCCCTGTAATTAATTCCCCAAGGAATATGTACCTAGTAAACATTTCAACGACTCTATAACACCAAATCCTCGTATATGATGTGACAAACCACGAACGGACAATTTTGTGCAAGAATTCATACTTATGAACATTTTAAATGCTTACCCCAAGCAACAAGTGCCAAAAAGTGAAACACCACGAAGACAAGCCATAAACAATTAGCCGACCCAGTAATTAACTCAATGGAAGCCCAAAATAAAGTGACAACGTATGTGAGTATTATAGACACGTAGAATGATAAAGTAAGTGTGAAATCTTATGTATCTAACATGTAAATTTAATGAATATTGAGAAACTTTTCATAAAACAGATGAAACGAGTGCAAGCTACATTATTCCAGTGCTGTATTCAGATATTAAGTTAAAATATATCAATGTGTCAAATTTGTTTTTTTGCAAATTATTTTAATTCATATATATCAGTGTGTTAAAATTTAGATGTAATAAGATGCTCTTAGAAGTCAGTTGCTTACAGTATCCGTAAGGCGTCAGGTCGAAGCAATATGTAGAATTAGAAATAAGGAACGCATAATTTCATTATTTATATTATATCAGGTTGTAGAATAGTAAAGCATCAGGTGGAAATATTATATATTTCCACCTGACGAATTAGAAATAGTGACCGTGAAATTTCATTCTTTATGTCATAACATGTAGTATAGTAATTGTCTTATCAAATGTAAGTTAATTGAATCATATAGAAATATTTGCATATCAGGTGGAGGTATTTTCAGTATTAGGTAGAGGAAAGTAATATTTACATACTTAATCATATAATCAAATGCGTTAGTCAGTAGAAACTATTTGGCTCTTTTGCCAAATAGAGTGAATAGGTGATGGATCTTTAAGTAATGTTTTCATATATATAGTCAAATAAAGCAATCAGGAATATGAAAAAAAATATACGTCTTACTATATGTGAGTTAATTCAAATAATAAGTGCCAAATTAAAAAAAATTAACAATGATAAAACGAGATCAAAATTCAAAAAAAGATATCATGGTCTACCTTGCAACTATAACCTCATTTGATGTTTCAAAATGCATTTTGGAAGTTTTTTTTCGTTGGAAAACAAAATGTTTTTTATAGTGTTGCGTCGTGGTGTATCTTGTCTATGTTCCTATGTTAATATTTTCAAAGTGTATTTCGCAAGTTTCTCGTTTGAAACGTATGACTCCAGATATTGTTTAGTGCTGAGTCGTGGTTTATCGTGTCAGTGTTATCTCAGTTAATATATTAAAAGTGCATTTATGAAGTTTTTCGTTCGAAACAAATGACTCAGAGTGTTTTTATAGCGTTGTGTCATGGTTTTAATGTTAGTATTACCTCAGTTATTGTTTTCAAAGTGCATTTTGGAAGTTTCTCGTTTGAAAACATGATTCCAGATACTTTTTAGTGTTGTGTCGTTATCTACCTTGTCTGTGTTACCTCTGTTGTGTATTTTGGAAGTTTTTCGTTTGAAACGTATGACTCGGAATATTTTATAGTCTTGAGTAGTGGTTTCTCCTGTCATTATTACCTCTCTTGAAGCTTTAAAAGTGTATTTTGGAAGTTTTTTCGTATGAAACATTTGACTTAGGATATTTTTGTGGTGTTGTGTCGTGGTTTATCTATCACTATTACCTCTGTTAATGTTTTCAATGTGCATTTCGGAAGTTTTCTCGTTTGAAACATATGACTCAAGATATTTTTGTAGTTTTGAGTCGTGGTTTATCCTCTCTGTGTTACCTTAGTTGATGTTTCAAATTATATTTTGGAAGTTTTTTCGTTTGAAATATTTGGCTCAGAATGTTTTCCTAGTGTTGTTTCACGGTTTATCTTGTCACTTTTACCTCTCTTGATGTTTTCATAGTAAATTTTGCAAGTATTTTTGTTTGAAACATATTGCTCAGGATCTTTTTATAGTGTTGTGTCATGGTTTTTCTTATATATGTTACCTCAGTTGACGTTTTTAAAGTACATTTTGGAAGTTTTTTCGTTTGGAATGTATAACTCAGAATGTTTTCCAAGTGTTGTGTCGTGGTTTGTGTTGTCTGTGTTACCTTTGTTGGTATTTTCAAAGTGTTTTTTGAAAGTTGTCTGGTTTAAAATGAATGACTCAGAATGTTTTAATAGATTTTTGTCGTGGTATATCTTGTCTCTGTTACCTGAGTTGATGTTTTAAATTAAATTTTTTAAGTTTTCATTTGAAATGTATGACTCAGAATTTTTTTGTAATATTATATCGTCATTTATATTGTCAGTATTACATCTCTTAATTTGTTCACAGTTTGTTTTGGATTTTTTTTTTAGTTTTGTAATATAGGACTCTAAATTTTTTTCTCCTTGTAGTGTTACCTTGTGGTTTATCTTGTCAGTATTATCTCAACCGATTTTTCAAAGTGCATTTCGGAAGTTTCTTGTTTGAAAAGTATGCCTCGGGTTGTTTTTATAGTGTTTTGTAGTGGTTATCTTGTCTATGTTAACTCTCTTGATGTTTTCAAAGTGCATTTTAGAAGTTTTTCGTTTGAACCGTATGACCTAGGAAGGTTTTTGTAGTGCTGTATGGTGTGTTTATCATGGGTTTTACTTTATATGACCCTTTAGAAATGCATTTTAGAAGTTTTTAGTTTGAAACGTGTGACTCAGGATGTTTTTATAGTGCATGTTTTTTTGTAATGTTATCTCGTGGTTTATCTTTTCAGAGTTACCTCTCTTGATGCGTTCAAAGTATATTTTGGAAGTTTTTCGTTTGAAACGTATGACTTGGAATATTTTATAGTGTTGAGTAGTGGTTTCTCCTGTCATTATTACCTCTCTTGAAGCTTTAAAAGTGTATTTTGGAAGTTTTTTCGTATGAAACATTTGACTTAGGATATTTTTGTGGTGTTTTGTCGTGGTTTATCTTATCACTATTACCTCTGTTAATGTTTTCAATGTGCATTTCGGAAGTTTTCTCGTTTGAAACATATGACTCAAGATATTTTTGTAGTTTTGAGTCGTGGTTTATCCTCTCTGTGTTACCTTAGTTGATGTTTCAAAGTATATTTTGGAAGTTTTTTTGTTTGAAATATTTGGCTCAGAATGTTTTCCTAGTGTTGTTTCGCGGTTTATCTTGTCACTTTTACCTCTCTTGATGTTTTCATAGTAAATTTTGCAAGTATTTTTGTTTGAAACATATTGCTCAGGATCTTTTCATAGTGTTGTGTCATGGTTCTTATATATGTTACCTTTGTTGGTATTTTCAAAGTGTTTTTAGAAAGTTGTCTGGTTTAAAATGAATGACTCAGAATGTTTTAATAGATTTTTGTCGTGGTATATCTTGTCTCTGTTACCTGAGTTGATGTTTTAAATTAAATTTTTTAAGTTTTCATTTGAAATGTATGACTCAGAATTTTTTTTAATATTATATCGTCATTTATATTGTCAGTATTATATCTCTTAATTTGTTCACAGTTTGTTTTGGATTTTTTTTAGTTTTGTAATATAGGACTCTAAATTTTTTTCTTCTTGTAGTGTTACCTTGTGGTTTATCTTGTCAGAATTATCTCAACCGATTTTTCAAAGTGCATTTCGGAAGTTTCTCGTTTGAAAAGTATGCCTCGGGTTGTTTTTATAGTGTTTTGTAGTGGTTATCTTGTCTATGTTAACTCTCTTGATGTTTTCAAAGTGCATTTTAGAAGTTTTTCGTTTGAATCGTATGACCTAGGATGGTTTTTGTAGTGCTGTATGGTGTGTTTATCATGGGTTTTACTTTATATGACCCTTTAGAAATGCATTTTAGAAGTTTTTAGTTTGAAACGTGTGACTCAGGATGATTTTATAGTGTATGTTTTTTTGTAATGTTATCTCGTGGTTTATCTTTTCAGTGTTACCTCTCTTGATGCGTTCAAAGCATATTTTGGAAGTTTCTCGTTTGAAAGGTATGAATCAGAATGTTTTCGTAGTGTTGTGTCGTGGTTTGTCTTGTCAACGTTCCCTCTCTTGCTGTTTTCAATGTGTATTTAGGATTTTTCTCATTTGAGAAAAATCCGAAACCTAACCAGGCTAGATTAGGTTAGATGACGCGTCATCTAACCTAACGTAGCCTAACCCAGTCTGTTTAGTTTAGGTTCTGGATTTTTCTCAAATGAGAAAAATACAAAATGCACTTTGAAAACACCAAGAGAGGTAACATTGACAAGACAAACCACGACACGAGAAACTTCTAAATTGTGCTTCTAAAACACCAGATAAGGTAACACACATGATAAACTACGATACAGCACTACAAAAACATCCTGGGTCTTACGTTTCAAACGAAACAACTTCCAAAATGCACTTTTAAAACATCAAGAGAGTCAACATAGACAAGATAACCACTACAAAACACTATAAAAACAACCCGAGGTGTATTTTTTAAACGAGAAACTTCCAAAATACATTTTGAAACATCGGTTGAGGTAATGCTAATAAGATAAACCACAAAATAACACTACAAGAAAAAAATTCAAGTCATATATTTTAAAACTAAAAAAATTCCAAAATGCACTTTCAACATATCAATAGAGGTGACACTGACAAGGTAAATCACGACATAATATTACAAAAAACATTCTAAGTCATAAATTTCAAATGAAAAACTTCCAAAATATACATTAAAACATCCCAGACAAGATAAACCACGACACAAATGTTTCAAACGAAAAACAAATTTCAAAATGAATTTTGAAACATCAGCTAAGGTAACACAGAGAAGATAGACTATGACTCAACACTGAAAAAATATCTGGAGTCGTATGTTTCAAACGCGAAAACTTCCAAAATACACTTTGAAAACATTAACAGAGGTAATAGTGATAAGATAAACCACAACAAAACACTACAAAAATATCCTAAGTCAAATGTTTCAAACGAAAAAACTCTATAAACATATTCTTTTACAAAATGAACTTTGAAACATCAACTAAGGTAACACAGAGAATATAAAGCACGACACAAAACAAAAAATATCTTGAGTCATACTTTCAAACGAGAAAACTTCCAAAATGAATTTGAAACATCAACAGAGGTAACAGAGACAAGATAGACCACGACACAACACTAAGAAATATCTGGAGTCATACTTTTCAAACGAGAAACTTCCAAATGCACTTTGAAAACATCAACTGAGGTAACACTGACATGATAAACCATGACACAACACTATAAAAGCATTCTGAGTCATATGTTTCAAATGAAAGACTTTGAAAGTCCAAAATGCCCTTTGAAAGTATCAACTCAGGTAACACTAACAAGATAAACCATGACAAAACCCTTAAAAGTATCTGGAGTCACACGTTTCAAAAGAGAAAACTTCCAACATGCACTTCGAAACATCAACAGAGGTAACACAGAAAAGATAAACCATGACATTACACTATAAAAAAATCCTGAGTCATATGTTTCAATGAAAAAACTTCCAAAATTCACTTTGAAAACATCAGCTGAGGTAATACTGACATGATAAACCATGACACAACACTATAAAACACTCTGTGTCTTATGTTTCAAACGAAAAGACTTCCAAAATGCACTTTGAAAATATCAACTGAGGTAATACTGAAATAATAAACCACTATACGACAGTAAAAAATATCTGGAGTCATATGTTTCAAATGATAAACTTCCAAAATGCATTTTGAAACATCAAATGGGGTAATAGTGGCAAGATAAACCATGATACAACACTACAAAAACATTCTGAGTCATATATTTCAAACGAAAAACTTACAAAATGCACTTTGAGAGCATCAAGAGAGGTAACACTGAGAAGATAAACCACAACACCACACTACAAGAAGAATTCTGAGTCATATGTTTCAAACGAGAAAACTTCTAAAATAAACTTTGAAAAAATTAACAGAGGAAACACAGACAAGATAAAGCAGGACACAACACTATAAAAAACATTCTGAGTCATATGTTTCAAGCAAAAAACCTCCATAATGCACTTTGAAAATATTAACAATGGCAACACTGACAAGACAAACCACGACACCACATTATAAAAACATCTTGAGTCATAGGTTTCAAACGAAAAAGAAATTTCTAAATTACACTTTGAAAATATCAACTGAGGTAACACTGACACGATAAACCACGAAACAACACTAAAAATATCTGTAGTCATACATTTCAAACGAGAAACTTGCAAAATGCACTTTGAAAATATTAACATAGGTAACACTGACACGAAAGACGACGACACAACACTAAAAAACATTCTGAGTCATACGTTTCAAACGAAAATAACTTCCAAAA
>JAQQPU010007122.1:0-10827 GCA_029168905.1 Artemia sp. Kazakhstan ARC1039
AGTGTGCTAACTGTGGTAAAAATCATACTTCTTATAGCTTGTCCTGCACTATATCTAAGGAACTAATGTCACGCTCCCTTTTTTTGCAATGACTTTGGAGTTTTCAATAATATCGTTTAATATTAATGGTACAAAGGATAAGAATTTCGTTATTGATGAGTTCTACTATGATTTTGATTTGGTTTGTTTACAGGAGCATCTTCTTACAGACTCTAGCATTAGCGTTTTGCGTCGTAGCCTTCATCATGATGTGTTTTTTACTGCTACCAGAGCCACAAGAGGCCGGCCATCTGGCGAACTAGCTTGTGTTTTTAAGCACAATCCTAATTTGGTTTCGCCGGTGATTTTTTACTCGGATGAGTTTTTTTTGGCTGTTCGTATGGGCACTATAGTTTTCATAAATTCTTATCTGCCTTATGATGACCGTTCCACTAGATCGATGGCTAGATTTGCTAAAGCCTGTAACACGTTGAAGTTTCTAGTGGAAAATATTCTTTCTATTTCTCTAGATTATATGATCATTGGTGACCTCAATGCGGATATAAATAACTCATCAGTGAGATGTGATTTGTTGTTGGATTGCCTTCCATCTTATCATATTATACCCAAAACTCATCCGTATTCTTATATTCACCATTCAGGCAGTAAGAGCAAATTGATCACATTATTTGCTCACCTAGTATTATTACATCAATAGTGTTTGTACATGCTGAAGAACAAGACTTAGACAATCTCCTTATCTCACTTACTCTTACGCTGAATTTAAACCCTGCAAGTTTCTGCAAAGTACCCCAGTCTTCAAAATGGTTTGAAAAAAGTAATTGGAAGAAAGCTGATGTTCCTTTTTATGCGTTTACACTAACAAGGCTGCTGTCTGCTCTACGAGTTCCCTATCATCTGCTTTAGAGCTCTATACACGGGAATTGCAAAAAGGACCTGGATTGCTAGTATAATCAAATAATTAAATGTTTAAAAGATGCCGAGGCAGTTGTATTGCCGCTGCAACGTGTTAGACGTGGTACGCAAAAACCTATTTGGTCTTTAGATCCTAATTTAAAAACTTTGAAAAATAAAGCTAAGTTTTGGTTGCAAGTTTGGAATGAATGTGATAGACCGCCCTGTGGTAATGTTTCTGACCTTAAGCGTAAGACCCGCAAGGAATATAAAAAATATCTTAAGTCTATGCGTTATCGTGGTATGGATTTTCCAGTGTCAAAGAGAGAATGGCGAAAATTTATTAATTCTGAATCGATTAGAAGTGATGTACCAAATAGTGATTGTCTTCCTGCATCTGCTTGGCATGACCATTACTCATCTATTTTTTCTAATGTTAATCACCGTGTGCATTCTTTGTATTCTCATTCTCTTTCTACTATTCTTAGGACCCCTCTATCTCAGCGTCTCTGTGTTCCATTTCTCTTTTTTCCGTAATTGAAGCAATTAAGAAACTTAAATCAGATAATGTTGATAATGATGGTATATCTAGATTTCACCTTTTATTAGATTGCTCCCCCTTATTAACCATATACACCTACTTCTCCAGATGTGTATCTGTACTTCTAGTGTACCGGAGAGTTTTTTGTGTGGTACTGTCTCTTCAATTTTAAAAAAGGGGAATTCTCCTTTTATTTGCTCTTCTTACCGACCTATTACTGTCTCTTGCACTTTTAGTAAAGTTCTTGAGCGTGTTTTAATACCTTTTGTGACTAATAATATGCTTGAGAGAGATAACCAGTTTGGATTTAAGCCCGTAGTAGGTTGTCAACACGCACATCGTGTATTATCTTCTTTGCTCCTTGAAAATTCTTCTAAGGGAAGGAGTATATATCTTTGTACTTTAGATCTATCAAAAGCTTTTGATAGTGTATGTCATAGTCAGCTTTTTTCTGTTCTTCGTGGTTACGATGTCAATCTATCGGTTATTTTGCTTCTTCGGTACTGGTACTCTAATTCTTTTCTTCGGCTGAAATCTGTGCCTGCATCAAATATTAAATTGAAAAGAGGTTTAAGGCAAGGTGGAGTTTTATCTCCGACCCTTTTTAATTTGTGTATTTCAGGAGTTCTGGCAAAGATTTCGGCTACCTATCTCTCCGGTTTTTCTGATGTTTCCTACCTGGCTTACGCTGATCATCTGCTTCTTATAAGCCGTACTAAAACTGGTTTATCTAACATGGTTTCTCGTTTTGCTACTTCTTTTTCAGACATAGGCCTTTCTCTTAATGTGGATAAATGTAAATTTCTTTCTTTTAATAATATTTCTAGTACTTCCCTTCGCTGTAGTGGCTTTACTATCCCTCTCGTAGATTCTCTTCGATGGCTCGGTATTTCTATTACTAATAGTCTTCCGGCTTGCGCCAGCGCACAGTCTCAGATATTAATATGAAAATTAAATTAGGATATGCTAAGATTGTTGCCAATAGAGGTAAATATAATAAACTCACGTTAGCCAAGCTCTACTCAACTCTTTGTGACCATTCAATTCTTTTTGCTTCTGGAATTTTTCTCCTTCTGAAGAAAACTGAGTTAAAAAGAATCCAGATTAATTATTTTAGATTTTGTAAATTTTTGTTGTTTCTTCCACCTTGGACCAAAAACCGGGTAATTATTAATAAATTTCTTATTCCTAATATTACTGAAAAACTGGAAGCACTACACAGAAAACTTTCAAATACTGCTTGTATCCGTTTTTTTCCGCACCATCACCTTATCAGGTTTATTCAGTCGTAAGTTATTTTTCTTTTATTTGTTTCGTTGTTTTTCTCTGTTTGGTCATTCTACAATTTAGATCTGTAAAGAGTGAGTTAAAATCCAACAATGATAATATTAATGCCTGCTTATTAGATTCTGCAAGTTGTCAGTTTTTTTTCTTTTTTTTTCTTTTATTTTCTCTTTTCCTCTATATATATATATATATATATATATATATATATAAATATATATATATATATATATATATATGTATATTGCTAAGTTTTCTAGAGACCAAGTTTTCGCATATGAAGTAACTGTAAGGGGCATATTTATTTTTTAATATAATTGAAATAAAACAAGTTTCAGTCAGCATAACTAAAATAAGGCATTCTAGTGATCGAACTTTTTTAGATATATTAAAAAGTGGATCTGTATTATAGAACCAGATATTTTGAGCCTTACAGCACTAAGATTTTTGAATATGTGTTAAAAGTTCTGTTCACGAAAGAAAGCAATGGGTACAGTCTAAAATTTTGAGATGACCATTTTGGCAACTTAGTTGAAATTTTTGGAAATTAGCTCTTTGAGGATATAAATCCCCTACAGTCCTCAGGGTAAGGGGTGTAAGTTGTGCCCTGGGGTTATATAAGGTTTTAATAAAAAATGTTGCTGTAGTAACTTCAAAGAGGGCACATTCAATTGGAAAATGAAAGGGCTACTGCCCTTTTTAATAATCGAAAGTGATTGAGGGGCAACTAACCCCCTCTCACGCCCACCATTTTCCCAAATATATCCAATCAAAATTTTGAGATAACCATTTTGTTCAACGTAGCTTGAAGGTCTGGAAATTAGGTCAGTGAGGAAGAAGGCCCACCTTCCCCAGACACACATAAACCTCAGGGCAAGGGTTGTAAGTTATGCCATGGGGGCATATTAGGTTTTTATAGGGTGTTGTCATAGAACTTCATAAAGGGCTCATTCGATTGGAAATATAAAGGGCTAGAGCCCTTTTTAATAGTCGCAAGGGATTGGAGGGTAGCTAACCCCCTTCTCACGCCAACCATTTCCCCGAACACATTCAAGAAAAAAATATTTTAAAAGTGATCGGGGGGGGGGGCGATGCCCCACCCCATGCCCATCATTTTCCCAAACATTTTCGATCAACATTTTGATATAGCCATTTAGTAGAACATAGTTTAAGGACCTGGAAATTATGTCTTTGAGTGTGGACCCCCCCAAAGCCCTTAAGGCTATGGTTGTATGTTATGCCCTGGGGGCATATAAGGTTTTCATAGATAGCGTGGTCATACAAACTTAAAAAAGTGTTCATTCAATTTGAAATTGAGAGGGCTATTACCCTTTTTCATACTCGAAAGTAATCGGAGGGAGAATCACCCATCCCCCCACGCCCATAATTTTCCCAAATATTTATGATGAATATTTTAAAATGGTAATTTTGTTCAACGTAGTTGAAAGGTCTGAAAATTATGTCTTTGAGGATTACAACCCTCCTCCCATAGCCCTCAGGACAAGGGTCGTAAATTATGCCCTTTAGGCATATAAGATTCTTATGGAAATTATTGTCATAAAGTCTAAAAAAGGGCTCATTCGATTGGAAATTGAGAGGACCAGTGCCTTTCTTTATTAGTCAAAAGTGATCAGAGGGTAAATGCCCCTCACCACGCCTATCATTTCTCCGAACACTTCCAATCAAAATTTGAGATAGCCATTTTGTTCCACGTATTAAAAAGGTCTTGAAATTATGTCTTTGATGTTAAAAATCACCCCAGCTCTCAGGGCAAGGGTTGTAAGTTATGTCCTGGGGGCATATAGGTTTTTTTTATTAAAAGCATGGTCATATTAACTTTGGAGGGGGCTCATTGAATTGGTGATCAGACACTTCAGTGCTCTTTTTGAGAGTCAAGGTGATCGGAAGGCAGATACCCCCCCCTCTAGACAAACACGTAGTATTGTCTCGAAATGCATCTAATAGAAATTTTGAGATAGCCATTCTATTCAAAAAAGTCTTTATATCATATAGCAAAGCTTTTGGGGTTGAAACAAATCCCAGGTATTAGGGGCAAGGGTTGTAAGTTACGCCCAGGGGGTATTTAAGGTTTTTATGGAAGCGATGGTTGTTTAAATTTAGAAGAGGTTCAGTCTTTTTTCCTAAAAAGACTGCCAATATAAAGTGAACAGAAATTAATTTAAAAAAAAAATATTCCACAAAACAAGTTTTTCAAAAAAAAAGTGAAGAACTCCATTAAACCAAAAATGAACAAAAATACAATCAAATAATCTACCAAGCATACAACTACCACAAATCAGTATCAATAAACAAATAAAACCTGAAACAAACAGAAATTAAAAAAATAACAAGGTCTAACTCAAAACGAGTAAAAATTAATACGAGTAGGGTTCTAAACCCTTTTGCTTTCTAAAAGCCAGAATATAATGTGTACTTTACTCAAAAAAGTTCTTTGGAATGTTTTCATTTTTATAACTTTAAGAAATCGAAAATTAATTAAGATTTAAAGGAATAAATATTAGCATATGCATATTAATCTGACAATGCCTTTTTTTCAGTAAATTCATTTGATTTTTTTCAGTAAAGTACAAATTATATTCTGCCTTTTAAAAAGCATAGGGGTTTAGAGCCCTACTCAAATTAGCTTCTGCTCGTTTCGAGTTAGATTCGGTTATTTATTTAATTTCTGTTTGCTTTGGGTTTTATTCATTTATTTATACTGATTTGTGGTAATTGTATGCTTAGTAGATTATTTGATTCTATTTTTGTTCTTTTTGGTTTATTGGAGTTCTTAAATTTTTTCTGAAAAACTTATTTTGTGGGAAAAGTTCTTAGATTAATAATATAGAAGAGGGAATCCTAGGACTATTACAAAGTAGTATGAAACTTTGTCCATCATCATTTGGAGATCATTTAGTAGATCATCCTCAGTGATGGCAACATCTTCAGTATAACCCATGTCAGTGATCTGAACACCTTTTCCAACCATCGCTGCTTCATCTTTGCTGATAACTCTCTCTATAATCCTGTCAATTACATAATCAAAACGATGGGGGATAGGACATCACCTTATTTCACTCCTGAATGCACATCAAAATTTTCAGACTCTTCACCATAAGCTCGTGCCCGCATCTGTGTGCCCTCATAGTATACTTTCAAAAGATCTGCTGAATATAAAGGCATTCCATCTTCTTCTAGGATACACCAGAGAACGACTTGTTCAACTGTGTTGAATGCTACCATGAAATCGATGAAGATAAGGAACAGCAATAAACCATATACCTGGCACTGCTGTAACAGCAGCCTAAGGATAAAAACTTTCTTGGTACATGGAACTTCGGTTCGAATAACAGCTTGTTCTATTCTCATTGTCTCTTCTTGGGCCTGTTTAAATATACTGAGGAGAAGAATGGCAACTTTGCCGCAATATCAGTGCGAGTAATTTTACGGTAGTTCATAATTCTGATTTGTCAACCTGTTTTTATGAAAGGAACAAGGAATGAAACTTGACAGTTCTTCGAGTAATTTTTTCGGTCCGGATTATATCAATCAGTGGTTTGAGTTGAGCTGTGACAATCTCGTCAGCAGCTTTATATAATTCTGGTGGCAGACCGTCTTAACCAGAAGATTTGTTTTTCTTCAGTGAACGAATGGTTTTTTCTATTAAATTAATTTAAAAAACTTTTTCCACAAAATAATTTTTTCAAAAGAAGTAAAGAACTCCATTAAACCAAAAAGGAACAATAAAATAATCAAATAATCTACCAAGCATACAACTGCCATAAAACAGTATCAATATATAATTGAAATGAATTAGGTAGAATATGAGTAGGGTTCTAAACCGCTATGCTTTCTAAAAGCCAGAATATTATTTGTACTATTATACATAGTACTGCAGTAAAATACATAATATACAATTTATATACTTTACTACAGAATATAATTTGTACTTTAAACTTATTAAATATTGTAATTGATTGATTCCAAACTTTAGATTTTTTTTAACTTCCTAATCAGATTATCTGAGCTTTTGTTCCCCTAGCCCAAAAACGAAAGTCACTTGCGACTTCCAATTTAGGGTATACACGATTTCTCCCCATTTAACATTCCAACTGCAAATTAGAAAAAAATCATATAGGAAGTTAGTACCCTACAAATTAATATCACTATAACTGAAATTTTCAGATCACGCCATTTATCGAATCCCTTCCCTAATTTAGTCCCATATTTAGAACAAAATACAACGGAAAATAGTGCTGTTGAGTTCTTTTTAGAAAAAGTGCCGAAAAAGAGACAATAAGTAAAAAATAAAACAGCTTTTAAGTTTGGTTCCAACAAAAAAAGGACAAATTGTCTGAAGGATGCATGCTGAACACTAGAAGAAAAAATAGAAAGCTTTGGTAGAGGTAGCCGATAAACTAGTCCACATATATTTCAAAAAAGAAATGCTCTTTTTGACTAGTTTCAGTTTTCCGTACCATTTTTCTAGTAAATAGACAGTTTGAACGTGGTATTACTACCCTAGACGATCGAGGGCTGTTGAAAATGAATATTCAAAAATGACGTGTAAAACAGAAGAAACAAAGTTAAACAAGGATTGTGTCTGGATTTGATTTGATCATTAGTCCACTCGTACATTTTGTTCTGTTGCTGCTTGTGGTTACGTACATACTCAACAATGGAGTAAAGACCAATTAAACAAATAAAACATTATTAGAAAACAAACTGATGGGGCTCACCAATACTCTATTCATTGAATAAGCAATGGAAAAGAAAACTTACTTTGCAAAAACCTTGTAAAAACTCAAAATAAAAAAAAATATTTAAATTAGCTTTAAATGGTCTGCCCTCTAGAAATGGGAGACATAAAAGAAATACGAAATAGATGGTATCGCTGACAGACAGGGTTGCCAAAGGGAGTATCCGAGTACTACTTTAATACTTTTTTATTAAAGTAGTTCTATTTTAATACTTTCTATGAAAGTAGTACTTTTTCAATGCTTTATTTTTAAATAGTATTTTTCAATCCTTTTTATGAAAAAGAATAGTATTTTTAAAGCAACCAACTTTCTCAATATCAATCTGCTGCCCCGCAAAACAGAACTATTTCCGGTTTCATTGACAAGCATCCGTGTAACAGAAGAACACACGTAACATATTAACGTTTTCATTCCTTTATTTTTCTCTTATGCTAACAAAACTAATAGACGTTAGACCTTCATTGTAGATTTCAGAAGGTATTTTGGCTATTGTTCAGTCACACAATAGACAGGTAAATATGTGTTGTTTTTATTTGGCATTATGGACTGCTGCTAGTTAGAAATAGGTTAACGACAAAAATGGTGAAAACTGTCAAAGTGAGATAATTTTAGTTCATTTTCTAATATAGAAAGGGCTGTATCCTGGTTTTAATTTTTGAAATTAAAAAATCTCCCCCCCCCCCCCCCCCCCTTGGTTCTTTACCTACTTAGATTTTGAAAGTAAATCTTATCGAGGGATACTTTTATTGAAAACTCCTTTTTGTGTATTTAAAGAGAAAATTAAAAGGTCAAATTTACCCCTCTCCTAGAAATTAAAAGATTCATTTTGTTCTCTCTTCTCTCTATATTTTGATATTTAACATCATTCTCAGGCATTATTTGGGGGGGGGGGGGGGTTCCGGGAATTAGTTACACAAGAAGTGATCTTGAAAACCAATAGATATAGGGATGGACTTAGGAATATTAAGAAGAAGAAGCATTAGGTAAACAAATCTTTCTTCATAATATGCAGAAGCTGTAATGTTTTCACAATGTGAATGCTCTTCCCCTTTACCTTATTTTCAACCAGGGTCAATATTAGCCAAAATGTTTATTGGATTTTATGAAGTCCAGTTCCTGGTTATTCATATCCTATTTGAAATTTGCCAGGATGTAAGAGCTTTCTCTCTCCGTATTTCAGGCTATTATTCATAACTTGCTGATTTTACTGGGACTTTATTCTTACAGCATGGTTTGCCATTGAGAATCAACTCTAGAGAAATAATAATAATTAATAAAATCGAAATCAGAAATGTTTTGCAAGGTACCTAGGGCTATATAAGGACATTTTGAGAGAAGAGACGATGTAGTTAATTTGGATGCCAGTCTTGGAAAATCCTATAAAGGAAAATTTTCAGAAACCAGACATTTGTTTTAATTTAGACAAAGGCGTATATCTGTGTGAACCCAGAGCAATTTGAATAGTATCATTTTGTAAAGATTCTTGGGTTTTAAATGCAGATTATGAAAGAATTGAGATGAATTGGATGACATCCCCATTTTCTTTCAGCTAGTCTCTTTAGAACGCAAAGTCTCCAAATAATCATGAATTTCCAACAATTTATGTGTGCATGCCACAACACTTTAAAATCTATCCATAGGCTAGGCAGCTTCACCAATTTGCAATATGGAATTTCACTAGAGAAAATGTGAAGTGGATTGGGATGATTTCTTGAGCAATTGGTACATATAATGGCTTTGGTTTTACTATTCGAAATTGGAAAGCCAAAAGCTGAAGAGAATCTCTAAACTAATCTTATATCCTGTTGAATAATGCTTTGAAGAAGTGCAATATCCTTTCTGGACTTCCAAATAATCAAATTATCTGCGCAAAGGCCAAACAATGAGTGAGATAATTGGAATTCTGAAACATACGAATTGAATGAAAGGGAAGTCAAAATCCTTCTTTGAGGAAGACCTCTAGTAAAGGGGTTTATCTCTTTTCTATACTCACTTACTTGAACATAAAAACTTCTATCTTCTTAAAAAAAACTTCATGAAACTTATGAAAGAGTATGAAATATCAAGGCTAATTAAAATTTCAATTAACTTATCACGGACTTTATTTCCCTAGGCATCTGACGAGTCAAACAGGACTGCCATTATGGCCTGTCAGGTTTTAAGAGAATTACAAACACCAATTTCAAGGCAAGTGATGTTAACCACACAGCTATATTCTTTTCTGAAGCCTGTTTGTTCACTTGGAAATAAATTATTGATTTCATCAAACCTCTCAATTCTTGACAAAATAAGCCTTTCAAGGACTTCAGTGATAGCTGGTAAAACAAATATGGGTCGGTAAGACTTGAGGACATCAGATGGGTGAGAAGGTATTAAAGCAGGAAAGAAACTTTCTTCCAAGCATCTGGGAACTTTTAATCCGCTCAAAACATGTTTCAAATCAGGTGCCCAAAAACACGATTATAATTAGCACAGTCCGTGTCGAACTTACTGTTTGATATGTGGCCTAAAAAAACTGTAGCTTAAATACTCGAATTCAATGGTTGAAAAATGGATTGAACACTGCTTGAAAAAGAGGAAAATGCCCATAAAACATAAAGTAATCTTAATAAAAGTTCTACTCCCCTTTTAAGTAACGAAAATATCAGAGGGCAGCTAACCCCCCTCCCCTGTCCTTTTTTCCCAATGTTGTCTGATCAAAATTTTGAAATAGCTACTTTGTTTTGCATAGTCGTAAGATCTAGAAACTAAATCTAAGGGTAGTTGTTTCCCCTCAGCCTCCGGAGGAAGGACTACAAGCTATGAACATTTCCCATTATTTACATATATTGTAGGCTATTGGAAAGTCTACATATATCTTTTGGAAAAATTTTTCGGGAGGATGGGAGGGGAGGCTTAGGTAACAGGATCTTTCAATGGAGGAGCTTCTCGTGGGAGAAGGGAATTCTCCATTGAGAGGAAGCTGGATTTTGTGGAGTTATTTAAAATAATCAGCTATTAAAAATATTTTTTGCACTGAAAGCAGCGAGGAATATTAAAATTTAAACCGAACAGAAATTATGACGTGTATTTGGGTATTGTCCCCTCATCATTACCTCACTCTTTACGCTAAAGTTATTTCTTGATTTTTAATAAAGTTTATTACTCTAATTAAACGGCCACTGTTTTTCAGGAGTCATTCTTAAATACTTGGAACAAAAAGCCAAACTTTGGCATAAAGACCGAAATTTTTAAGAGGGGACAACTTCACTTATATACGTAATAATTTCTGTTTGTTTTAAGTTTTAATGTTCCTCTTTTCTTTCCATGGGCGCCCATATTGGGGGGCAGGGGGGGGGGGGGGGGGGG
>JAQQPU010007122.1:14711-38261 GCA_029168905.1 Artemia sp. Kazakhstan ARC1039
CTGGAAAAATACCATCTACAAAACATTGGTTAAAAATAGCAGTTAGAGGTACACTTAAATACTGGGCACATTCCACAATCAATTTGGTAGGGATATCACCAGGGTATGCTGACTTATTTGTATCAAGAGTTTCGAGTTTAAGTTGAGTCTAATGAATTTCAATCACAGGAATGTCACTCACTGCACTGTTGGCTGGCATATGCTGGAGTGGCAGGTGAATTTTACAAATTGAAGCAAAATGGTCATTTATGACATCCGCACCCACTGGGTCACCATTACTGTCCAGTAAGAAAAATTTTGAAGAGACCTTTCCCATGAGATCTTGGACACTTTTGTGGAATTTCTTAGGGTCCGAATACAATAACTTATTGAGCACGTGCACACCATGCTCCTTTCTTGCTTTACGGATTTCGCTAATAACGATGTTTCTAAGCTTTCGAGATTCTTGGAAAAATCCTTCCTTAAAGAGTTTATCTCGTTCATTTATTAGGTACAAATTTTTTTATTTATCCATGGTTTGCAGTTAGATTTGCGAGTAACATTTTTCACTGGAAAGGTGTCACAATATAACTGGAAAAGTTCCGCTGAAAACTTAGAAGCCATTTCATTACCACTGGTAAGACATAGGATATTGGCCCAAGATTTGGAACTAAGTTTTATTTGAAATGGGCAACCTTCTCGTCAGTAATGGGTCTATAAGATTAGGTGATACATTGCTTAGGGGGAAAGGAAGATAAGGGGGTCCAAAAGATGCATAGATGGTCACTTCCTCCTAATGGAGGGGCCACTTTGGGGACACAGTAGTAATCTTCAATGTTGGTAAAAATTAAGTCTAGGGTTTTATCACCGCGAGTAGGTGACTTGACCACTTGATCAAGGCTAAGAGCAGAGCTAAGCCACTTTTGGTCTAGCTCATTAAAATCACCACATAATGTAATTGCAGCATAAGGATACTTGCAGCAAATTCTGTCAGTATAAAGTTGCAGATATGCCGTCAGCTCCCAATGTAGAAATATATACCCTGAATTGGCATATATAGGGGAGGGAGGGCTAAAATTCATTTCAAATAGGAATGATTGTTATGTTTGTAATAAGCATAAAAAAGGCATCAAATGGTGTATTCACTGTATTTTAAACTCAATAATATGATTTGGTAAATATTGACCAAAATATGTCTCAGGAAGGTATTTTGAAGTACCTACCTTCACTCCTTCCTCTAGAGGGTCTGACCTTATATGACCTTAAAAAATTGTGTGTTATAAAAGTGAAACTGTGGAAAATAGATCTTCTGCTTAAATGAAGTATCACACAATTGTTTTCAGCTTCACAACTTTGCTCAATCCCAATTTATATGGTTTTAAAGCTATGCAAACACATTTCCTAAATTTTGAAAAAAAACAACATTGATTTGGCTTAAAATTTTATTCAATTAACAGGAATTTCATTTTCAGAACTAAGGCCAGAAAAAATATACAGATCACTGAAAATTAAGGTAAAATGTGGCTTGGTCAAAATTTCAATTGATATAGACCTGTCATGTAGACAAATTTCAGGACCCTCTAGAGGGAGAAACAGTGGAGGTAGGCACTTCAAAATACTTTCCTGGGACATACTTTAGCCTGTAGACCCATTCCTGAAAGTTTCATTTTCCTAACCTATTGCCTTTTGAAGATATCCAAAAGTAGCTAAAGTAGAATTTTTCCTTAATCTAAGCTATATATTAATATGGTTTTTATTAAAATTATTTAAGATCAAACACTTGAAATTATTAGTTTATTGACTTACCTACAAGGACCTCATTTTTGAAATACCAATTATCCTATTTGGATGAATATATCCTTTTTTTTATTCTAAAAATGTAACTTTTATTGTTTGATGTTCATTCTATAAATCACAAATAATAGGCTAAATATAATTTTTTCTTGTCAAAAGAGACCACATTTTTCATTTATGCTGACAAATATTGGTGAAAATTTAGCCAAGAAGTCAGAGTTCTTGTTACTGCTCTCTCATTGCATCATGCTGTAGTGAAATAGGGGTGGTTCAAAAACCCATTGCTATTTTCTGGAATGCCAATGAAAAGTGGTCTTTCCCAGAAAAAGGTTTTTTACCCTAGTTAACATATTTTTCAGAGGGAGCACCTTTATCATCACTATTTTCACTGTTGTACAATTATTTTTTACAAAATTGTGTAAAATAAACATTTGATTGTATTTTTCTGTTTTCAATTATTCTATATATGAAAGTTAAACACTATCACTGCCATCTACCAAAATGATAACTTGGCTAATATTAATAAATTTAGGTTATGTTAGATTTGCTAGATGGCTCTTGAGTGTTTGTTTTAAAACAATTATCAAGACTTGGAGAAAAGACAAAATATTGTAAAATGTGATTTTAAAACTGGAAAAACAAAGAAAATAGTGAGGATAAAGGTGTTCCCCTTGGATAATATTTTAACTGGGATAATTTTGCCTATTATGAAGTAAGAATTGTTTTTTTATCATGTCTCCTTATCACCAGTATTGGTCCTAAATTTATACCAAATATGGTTAACCAATAGCTGCTGTAAATTATAAAGAAATAATTTCATCCTGTAAATTATAAAGAATTGCAATGCACAAACAGGCCTTAAAAGAAGAAATCAACATAACAATCTGAAAAGAACATTAAAAACCAGAAAAGTACTAAAATTAGTTATAAATCCATACAGAGTCTTAAAACCATAACATGCAGCTCAAACTATATTTCCCGTGCACAGGGGCAGCCCAAGCCTCTTTGTATTGGAGGAGGGGGGGAATTCATAGATTTTACTGAATTGCTACTATACCAGGTTTCTGCCAAATTTTTCTACAGAAATCTGGAATTTTGCATAATTTCTGCCAATTTTGCAAAATTTTCCTTTAAAACTTTAGTGAATGCCAAAAAAGTTAGGGGGGAGGGAGGCATTTTAAATTTATGTCTGCAAGCTATTGAGTGCATAATTTACCAAAATGTAACGTTAAAAATGTATAATAACAGAAGAAAACTTGATAATCTGATTAGTAAGAGCATTCTTAGAATGTTCATTCATTAAAAGAATACAGCTAACAGAACAAGCTAAAAGTAGTATTTTCCTTTTTTACCGTGAAAGGTTATTGTAAGATAAAATAAACAATTGTACTTTAAAAATAGTTCCATGAAAAGACTATTTTTAATTTTTGCATCCTCTTCTTAAAATTAATAATCAAGTTTCTAACGCCTTTGACTGCTGAAGCAGTTGAGGCGTGCTTTCAGCTGTGTTAAGATAAAATATGCTTTTGTAGTAGTAAAAAGTCATTATTCGTCATCAATCATTATATCTTTTGTATTTTAGGACTTTCCTGACTTAAATCTGTGTTGTATTCAAGTGTTGATGATAGTAATAATATTTCTCATAATTTTCATTAACGCCATTCCAAGATCTTTCATGGACTTTTCACGAATTCCGAAAATGGCTAATCTCATCACAGTTTCTGAGGATTCTTCCATTAAAAACGGTAATTCTAAACAGTTAAATTTTCTGTTACAGAAACAAAAAGTTAGTCTTAGTGTTTTTATTTGAATTGTTTGGAGGCAATTTGAGTTCAAGCTGGCTGTTAAATGGAGTACCGCCACTATGTGATGTTATTAACAGTGTTATTTAATGTTTCCTCAACAGGATTGTCCTAAAGGGCCAAATAAATATGGATCATGGTCCAGAATTTATTTTTTCAAAGTATTTGTGTGCAGGTGTGTTTGTAATTTAAAAGTAATGTATTATTAAAACCGATCTGAATTGAAAAAAGAAAAGCTACTTTGCTCTAGAAAATAATTGTCCCCTTTTTTTCTCCTTTCTCATTAAGTGGTACTTAGAAAAAAATGAAACTGCATATGTTTTTGGATCGAACTATTACGAGGTCAGGGGTGATATAAGTGGCTTCTTTTGTGCCACAAAACATTTTTAAATTCAGATTTTTAGCTTTTATTTTTAAGTGTGGTGAGTCAAGTAATCATCCCATAGAGATATTTTTCTGTCAATCTTCTCCCCTGTGCAGGTATGATGAACGATATATTACCACCAAATCAGGGGTAGTCCTGGGGCTTCAGATGGGAATATCAAGTTATAAGACGTGTAAGAGAGGAATAAAGTTAGTTGAATTCAGCTGTTCAATTTTGGGAGACTATATTTTGTATTTTATTGTTTTGGAACTAATGCAGAAACCCCCAATTGATTGGTTGTGGTTCTTTGTGATTGTTGAGATGTTGAGATGTATTCTATTATATATATGTATTCTATTTTTGGGAACTAATTTAAACCCCCCAATTGATTGGTATTTTTTTTTGTCTTTAATTGTGTCAATTTTTTGTGACTGTTAAGCTGTAAAATGTTAATTTTTTTGGTTATATTTTTTTATTCAATATTTTTTTTATTGAGTACATTATCCTAAATTCACACTTATCCAGCTATTAATTCTATGTTATGAATTTTGTTTTATGAATTTCAAGTTTGTGTTTGTTCTATGTCAATGAGTTTTGTTGCCTGTATAAATACGTTTTTACACGTGACTATAAAGAAAAAGCAGTCACATTTGTTTAGTAAGTTTTACTGTTAAATTTTTATATTTCTGTTTGATTTAAAATTTGTTTTAGAGTTTGAAGACGCTTTACCATGTGATCTTGAGAAGCCCTTTCATTTTCCAAACTATCTTTTGTCACCAAAACTGGAAGATGTTCCCTTGCTGAATTTACCTTGCAATTCAGGACCATGTAAATTTGAATACGACACCCAGGAATTGCAACCATATTCTAATAATGAAGGTATATCTGAAACATTGTATTTTTGTTGATTGAAATGTATTGGATATTATTTTATTGGACAAAAAAAGGACAAAGAGACTTAATCTTAAGATGGAACTTTTGTTTTATCTTTTTCAAATGTGCAGGTATTGGCCAAACCGCTTTTGCAGTCTTAAATGAACATTTTTAAATTTTCACTTGAAAGTAGTTTTGCAGGTTTTATTATTTTCAAATAATAATTTATAATTTTCAAAGCCTTGATAATAAGCCTTAAAACTATATCTCTACATACATTTTATAATCCATATTTATAGCGTATATTTACCTTCAAATTAAGTGATAAAGAAATAAATCGGTCTATTATTTTGATTTCAAGGTGAATTTGAAAGAAGCAGAAAATTGGCTGTTATTATCTGAACTGCCTACCAGAAACTTTTAGTGTAGAATATTAATTTCCTGAAAACACTAGATTCAAACAAAAGTACTGAATTCATTTTGTGCAGATGAAGTCAAAAGTTTTTTGTCTGTTTAGGAACAAGCTGTTTTAAATATATAGCTAGAAGAACATAGGGAGTCTCATTGGATTAAAAAAAAAGATGAAAGTCACGTTTTCCTCAGAGAGATGAATCCTTTTAATACAAAGTGAAAAAAAGTTTTCTGCATGTAAATACACGATGATGATCTCTTAAAAGTTCCGTTTTCAATCACCAGTTATCAGTCAACTTTGACCAGTTATCAGTGAAAGCCTTAATATTGTTTTATTTAACAATTTGCTTATAGCAGATGAACAGTGAACTAGAACAACGTATTTATTGTTCACAGTTCAATAGAAATTTTGAACCTAAAATATGTGCATGGTCTCTATAAAAGAAGTAAAACAGAGCAAATATATCTGCTCGCAATTTACTCCAGCGTGACTCTTTGTTAAAAAGGAAATTTTTCTTAAACAATTCAAAATTACCCAAATGCAGATGGCGGTGCCTTTATGTGCGACCAGATTTTCCTGAATTTGTTCTTCTTGTTCTTGTTACAATAATGCCTAATATTTGTTGGAATATTTCCGCTCCTTTACTTATGGTTTGATTTACCCCAAGGCATGCTTTTTGATCTTTTAAGGTTTCATTTTCGCTCTTTTGTTGCATTAGAATAACTAATTTTAAAAGCCTAATATCTAATTATAACTAATGTTAATTGTAAAACCCTAATATTACGATATCACGTGATCTCGAAATCGCGTATAGCTAATATAACGATGAGCAAGAGAAGAGTGATTGAAAATAAAGTTATTTGTTGTTACAATTACAATAAAATTATTTAGGATACAATTATTTGTAACCTATTGAAAGATTTACTGTTTTTTTCTGTTTTTAACTCTTCAGCCTTTCAAAACATTTTGAAAGATATGTATTTGTTTTTTTGTTTTTTAAGATGTACTGTTTTTTTTCTGTTTTTAACTCTGTAGACTTTCAAAACATCTTGGAAAATATGTATTGGTTTTGATTTTAAGAGTTTTGATTTTTTGTGCTATTTCGTTAACTGTATACTTTTAAACTTTTAGGTCACTTTACACCACACGTGTCTGGACTTCACTTACAGGGAAATACGTCACGAGTTGTTTCAAAGAATCCATCCTCTAGCAGTTTTTTAGTTTTGTGTGTATCAGAATCTGAAGGAAAAGGCTTAGAATATCAGAAAACAGGTTTGAAAAGTCACCTTCAAAGTAAAAAGGAAGAAAGATTGAAAAGATATCTAAGAACTCATAAAAAGAAAAAGACATATAAATGTGAGGTATGTGACAAGTCTTTTTCTCAAACGCATACGGGTGAAAAACCGTTTAAGTGTGATGTTTGTGACCAAAGTTTTTCTCATGCAGCAAGTTTGAACACCCATCAAAGAGTGCACACGGGTGAGAAGCCGTTTAAGTGTGACGTTTGTGACCAAGCTTTTTCTTAAGCAGCACATTTGAAAACCCATGAAAGAGTGCTTACGGGTGAAAAACCATTTAGGAGTGATGTTTGTGATAAAACCTTTTCTCGAGCATCAATTCTGAACGCCCATCAAAGAATGCATACGGGTGAGAAACCGTTTAATTGTGATGTTTGTGACCAAACTTTTTCTCATGCAGCAAGTTTGAACACCCATCAAAAAGGCACACGGGTGAGAAGCCGGTTAAGTGTGACGTTTGGGATAAAACCTTTTCTCAAGCATTACATTTGAACACTCATAAAAGAGTGCATATGGGTGAAAAACCGTTTAAGTGTGATGTTTGCGATAAAACCTTTTCTCGACCATCATATTTGAACAGCCATAAAAGAGTGCATACAGGTGAAAAACCGTTTAAGTGTGATGTTTTCGATACAGCATCAAATTTGAACCGGCACCAAAGAATGCATATTGATGAGAAACCTTTCCTTTTAGAAACCTGAGAAGCATATTGATGAGAAACTTTTCAGTTTGAATAAATATCGAAGACTGCGTGCAGGTGAGAAACCTTTCATATGTGATGAGTGTAAAAACACTTTTGTGATTTTTAGCAATTTTACTGACATTAAACAGTGGTTACAGGAGTTTTGGACGATTGTTGTGTCCTCAGTGATTTGTGGTTATTATTCTCACGACCAATTAGTACATTAAATTAGTTTTATTCAATTTTTTTATGTGTTTAGTTTCCTTAGCAAATTTAAATTCTTAAGTAATACAAATGTGCTTGAGTGTTACTAATGTTATTTATGCAAGAAATGCTTGCCATGGCTGGACTATTTGATCGCGCTCAAAGGGTGTACACAGGTGAGATACAATTTAAACGTGATTTGCGTAAAAGGGTATTTTAATTTAATTCGGCTCTGCCTTAGCGTTTAACATCCTATGCTAGAAAAAGCCTCTCAGTTTATAGACTACAACAAAACCTTTGGAACAAAAGTGATTTTTATTAAAATAAGAAAACCTGATGAAGAATTAAAGCTGTTCCACTTTGGCTAATTCTCACATTTAAATTAGCACTTCGAACATTTTGCACTTCGAAATTAGCAGTTCGAACGTGTTTTTTTTTTTGTGTTTTTTTTTCCGCAGGTTAATGAACAATGTGGATGAAATACAATTTTCCGAAAAAAATCCTCTTAAATTGATAATCTTGAAAGAAACAGATGTTTACATTGTCCAAGACCGAAATGCATAATAATTAGGATTTTTAAGCAACCAAAAACTTACGCAAGAAAGCAAAATATAATTAGTTGTCAATTTTTTCATTTAGTTCCACAGAAAAAAATAATGAAAATAATCAAGGCTAAATAAATGGGAACTATAGATCAATTGACAATAACAAATTTGTGGTTCATGGTTCTCTATGTGGTTCATTATACTTCGGTGTTGATTAAAAGAAGAAAAAAAGAACCCTTAGATAAATTTCAGCCAAAGGTGCACCACTTTGTTTATAGTATTGTGCCATACAACACTTCATCTACCATGCAAAATTTCACTTTCTGAATTAGTTTAAAATTTTCAGAATTCATGATTTTGTTTGCTTGCCTAAATAGACCACAAGGCGTATTTGAGAGAGAGGGTGCCTGAAAATTATTAAAATTACATTAACCCACAGCTTTTGACCAATATAACTGAAATTTTGAAAAATTGAAAGACTTTTTTGCTTTTCCTGTTATTTGTGCCTTGATTTATATGTTCTGAACTTCTGCCGACAAGTTCATTGTGTATAAAGGCTTTTATGGAAAAAGTATTAAATGTCCCCTCCTCGCTAAAAAATGGAAATGTTGTTGTTGGTTGTTGGTTTGGTGAACAGTCTAAGAGGGGATCTGATTGTAACTTACTGCTGTTAGTTTCTTTGCTAGGCATACCCTAAGGCAGTGGTTCTCAAACTTATTTAGACACTGTACCCCCTTATACCCGCAAAACATTTTAGGTACCCCTTCTCAGTTACCGGTACTAAGTAAACTACAGCTAAAATATTAAATCTTAAACAAATCTTAAAGCCTTAGCTTAGGAAGAACTACCTCGAATTGCTCCGACATGTTGTTCTTTTGTTTCATTAATCAAAAAACCTTTTTGCACAAAGTAAATTTTTCAGAAAAAAAGTAAAGAACTCCATTAAACCAAAAATGAAGAAAAATAGAATCAAATAATTTACCAAGCATACAACTACCACAAATTAGTTTCAATAAATAAATAAAACTCAAAACAAACAGAAATTAAAATAAATCAAACTCAAAACGGACAGAAATTAATCTGAGTAGGATTCTAAGCCGTATGCTTTCTAAAAGCCAGAATATAATTTGTATTTTACTGAAAAAAATTCAAAAGAATCTACTGAAAAAATTGTGCATTGTCAGTTAATATACATATGCTGATATTAGTTCCTTAAAATCCTAGTTAATTTTTTATTTCTTAAAGTTAAAAAATTGAAAACATTCAAAAAAATTTTTGGTTTAATGGTGTTCTTTACTTTTTTTAAACTTATTTTTTGCAAAAAGTTTTTGGATTAATTTCTATTCGTTTTATATTGACATAGTCTTTTTCAGGGAGAAAGACTGGGCTTCTTCTGAAGTTAAACAACCTTCCGTTCCATAAAATATTGAAGGGGCAATAGCCCTTTCAATTTCCAATTGAATAAGTCCTTTTTGAAATTTTGACGACAACGCTTTCTATAAAAAAAATGATATGCCCTCAGGGCATAACTTACAACCTTGTGGGGGGTTGTTATCCTCAAAGACCTAATTTCCAGAACTTTCAACCACCTTTAACAAAATGGCTATCTCGAAATTTGATTGGATGTGTTTGGGGAATTGGTGTGTGTGAGAGGGGGGTAGTTACCCTCCAATCACTTTCAACTATTCAAACGAGGACTAGCATCTCAATTTCTAATTGAATTGAATTTCTGCGACAGTGCTATCTATACAAACCTTAAATGTACCCAGGGCATAACTTACAACCTTTGCTCGGGGGGGGTCATCCTCAAATACATAATTTCCAGAACTTTCAACTACTTTGAACAAATTGGCTATCTCAAAACTTTGATTGGATGTGTTTGGGAAATGGTGGGTGTGAGAGGGGGGTTATTTGCCCTTCAATCACTTTCGACAACTAATAAGGGCACTAGCCCTTTCAATTTCCTATCAAATGAACCCTCTTTGAAGTTTCTAGAACGTCGCTGTCTATAAAAACCTTATATTCCCCCAGGGCATAACTTACAACCCTTACCCTGAGGGCTGTGGAGGGATTGTTATTCTCAAAGACATAATTTCCAGAACTATCAACTACGTTGAAAAAATGGCTATCTCAAAATTTTGATTGTATGTATTTGGGGAAATAGTGAGTGTGAGAGGGGGTTAGTTGCCCTGCAATAGTTTTTGACTTAAAAAGGGCCCCATCCATTTCAATTTCCAATCGAATGAACCATTTTTCAAGTTTCTGCGACAATGATTTTAATGAAAACCTTATATGTTCCCAGGGAATAACTTGCAACCCTTGCCCTGAGTGTTGGGGGGGGGGGGTATCATCCTGAAAGACCTAATTTCCAAAACTCAACTACATTGAACATAATGGCTATCTAAAAATTTTGATTGGATACGTTTGAGGAAAGGTGGGAGTGAAAGGAGGGTTAGTTGCCCTCAAATCACTTTCGACTATTGAAAAGGGCACTAGCCGTTTCAATATCCAGTTGAATAAGCCCTATTTGAATTTTCTGCAACAACGCTTTCCATAAAAACCTTTTATGCCCCCAGGGCATAAATTAAAATCCTTGTCCTGAGGGCTCTAAGGGGGTTTTCATCCTCAATGGCCTAATTTCCAGAATTTTCAACTACGTTGAACAAAATAGATATCTCAAAATTGAATGGATGTTTTTGGGGAAACGATTGGCGTGAGAGGGGGGATAGTTACCCTTTAATCACTTTCGACTATTAAGAAGGGCACTAGGCCTTTCAATCGAATGAGCCCTTTTTGAAGTTTCTACAACATTGCTTTCTATATAAATATTATATGCCCCCAGGGCATAACTGACAACAGTAGCCCTGAGGACTGTGGGGGCTGTCAAACCTATAGACATAATTTCTAGAACTATCAACTATGTTGAAAAAAATGGCTATCTCAAAATTTTTATTGTATGTGGGGAAATAGTGAGCGTGAGAGGGGGTTAGTTGCCCTCCAATCATTTTCAATAATTAAAAAGGGCAACAGCCATTTCAATTTCCAATCGAATGAGCCCTTTTTGAAGTTTTCGCGACAATGATTTCTGTAAAAACCTTATATGCCCCCAGGGAATAACTTACAACCCTTGCACTGAGTGCTGTGAGGGGGGGGGGGGTCATCCTTAAAGACCTAATCTCCAAAACTTTCAACTACGTTGAACAAAATGGCATTCTAAAAATTTTGATTGGATGTGATTGAGGAAAAGGTAGGAGTGCGAGGGGGTTAGTTGCCCTCCAATCACTTTTGACTATTAAAAAGGGCACTTGCCGTTTCAATTTCCAATCGAATGAGCCTTTTTTCAAGTTTTCACGACAAAGCTTTCAATAAAAGCCTTATATGCCCCCAGGGCATAATTTACAATCCTTGCCCTGAGGGCTGTAAGGTGAGTGTCATCCTTAAAGATATAATTTCTGGACTTTTCAACTCCTTTGAACAAAAAGATTATCTCATAATTTTGATTGGATGTGTTTGGATAAATGGTGAGTATGGAAGGGGTGGTAGTTGCCTTTCAATTGCTTTGGACTATTAAAAAGGGCACCAGCCCTTTCAATTTCCAATCGAATGAGCCCTTTCAAAGTTGCTGCGACAACGATTTCTATAAGAAAAAACTTTATATTCCCCCAGGGCATAACTTACAACCATTGCCCTTAGTGCTGTCGGGGGGGGGGGGTATCATCCTTAAATACTTAATTTCCAAAACTTTAAACTACTTTGAACAAAATGGCTGTCTAAAAATTTTGATTGGATGTGTTTGAGGAAAAGGTGGGAGTGAAAAAGGGGTTAGTTGCCCTCCAATCACTTTCGACTATTAAAAACGGCACTAGCCGTTTGAATTTCCAATCGAATGAGCCCTTTTTCAAGTTTCTACGATAATGCTTTCAATAAAAACCTTAAATGCCCCCAGGGCATAACTTAAAGCCCTTGCCCTGATTGCTGTGGCGGGAGTGTCATCCTCAAAGATACAATTTCCGGACCTTTCAGCTATATTGAACAAAAAGGCTATCTCACAATTTTGATTGGATGTTTTTGGATAAATGGTAGGTATGGAAGGGGTTTTAGTTGCCTTCCAATCACTTTCGACTATTAAAAAGGCCCCTAGCCCTTTGAATTTCCAATTGAATGAGCCCTTTTTCAAGTTTCTACGACAGAGCTTTAAATAGAACCTTATATCTCCCCTGGGCATAAATTACAATCCTTGCCCTGAGGACTGTGGGGGAGTATTATCCTCAAAGATATAATTTCCGGACCTTTCAACTATATTGAACAAAAAGGCCATCTTACATTTTTGATTGGATGTGTTTTGATAAATGGTAGGCATGGAAGGGGCGGGCATGGAAGTTTCTACGACAACACTTTCTATAAAAAAGCTTATATGCCCACAGGGTATAACTTACAACCCTTGCCCTGAAGGCTGTGTGGGGGGGGGGGGTTCATCCTCAAAGACGTAATTTCCAGAAATTACAACTACGTTGAACAAATCGGATATCTAAAAATTTTGATTAGATGTGTTTGGGGAAAAGGTGGGCTAGTTGCCCTCCAATCACTTTCGACTATTAAAAGGGCAGTAGCCCTTTGAATTTCCAGTCAAATTAGCCCTTTTTGAAGTTTCTACGACAAAGCTTTCTATAAAAACCTTATATACCCCCAAGGCGAAACTTACAACCCTTTCTGTGAGGGGAGTGTCCACCTGAAAAACATAATTTCTATATGGAAATTAACTACGCTCAACAAAATGGCTATCTCAAAATTTTGATTGGATGTGGTTGGGGAAATGGTGGGTGTGGAAGGGGTGTTAGTTGTCTTCCAATCGCTTTCGATCCTTTAAAAGGGCACTAGCCATTCCAATCGAATTAATCCTTTTCGAAGTTTATACAACAACTCCTTCGATTAGAAATGCCCTGGTCAAAACCTGAAAAAAAAATATTGTGCCAACATCGTTCTTTACTTAGGCAGCGCAAGCCCTGCCTATGATACACCATATCACTAATTCTGCTTGAAATGGCTTTGTTTGACAATGGAATTGTTTTACTTCGCTTTGCCTCTTTCTCTCCAAACATACAGAAATTAATTTCTGCTGCGGCAGGGAGGATTAGATTTTTGTCAATAGTATGGTTTATTACCAGCCTTCAAAATAAAATGACTAATTTTGGAAGATTTTACAGCATTTTCATTTGTTTTGCAAAAGAAAACTTTTTTTGTGTTTTTCCTACTTTTAACATCTTCCAAAAGACGTTCAAAGTACCGCAGCTTCTTTTTAACTAAATTCTCATGTTTCATTTCAAAATGGCGTTTTAAAAAAGAAGGGTTTATACATTTGTTTGATAAAGTTTCAGAACAAACACCCATTGTGTATTAGTCTCGTCTGAGCTTCCAGCCCTAGTAGAACCTAATTTTAAGTACAACTCGTCATATTTTTATTTTTACTTTTAGATTCATTCGCCAGTTTTTCGGGTTTTTTTTTCCTTTGTCTGCTTATTAGTAACAAGACGGTCGGGACTACTTTCATTTTGTGAAGTTGATGGCTCAGAACTTTGATTCAGATCTTAATGACCCTTTCTTTTACAGTCATTTATCAATTTATTTTTATTTAAAATTCACTTACGCACCTGATTCAATACGCTGACGTACTGTTTGAACAGGATTGAGTGTCTGCTGAATAACAGAATACACCACAAAAATAACAAAACACGGACAGCATGCTTGTAATAACAAGCAATACTAATGCAGTGTAATGACACGAAAGACTGGCCGGCTTTCACAGCCACTCTGATGACTAAGTCTTAGTGACGCGCTCTCGTCAACGTGTCCCACTGAAACCACTCGAGAGTCAGAAAGGGACAATTCTGACAACTTTGCCAGTCCTAGAATTAAACGGTTATATTTTTTTTGTTGGCCAGCCACGTACCATCTAAAAAAACCATCTAAAAAAACCGTACCATGTATACCCCGAAGGAGTACGCCAACCACAGTTTGAGAACTACTGTCCTTGGGTATCCTTGTACTCTCTAGAAAATTGGCAAAAATTAGTATTCGAAGCACCTTGAAAAGATCCTCAAGAGTAGTTTTTGTGCCGAAAAAATTTTTGTGTCAGAAATCAAAGATTTGTGTCTAAAATCAGCTTTTAAATTTCATGCTTTTCTTGTGAATCTTGTTTCAAAAGGAAGTCTATCTGGAAAAAACTCGAGGTGAACTTTTTTCGTTTTGGTTCATTTTGGCTCTTTGTTGGGCAATTTTGTTAATAAATAAATTTTATTATTTAATAAGATATCTTAAGCAGAACTGGCCAGCCATGACAGAAAAGACAAAGAAATAAATGTAAAGACGACAGAGTGTTCTATGGCTAGTAAATCAAACGAAGAAAAAAAAACAAAAATGAATATTTTACCCAAACCTAACAAGGTGTCTTCAGCGTAAAAAAAACTAAAATAGGTTAACCTAAAACATATAATATACAATTACTTAACATTTCTACTTTGAAAATACCTTCGTGAAACCACCTCACAAAAGTAACTGGAGTAATCATTTTATAATAGCAAACGAACTAGGAATAAGTTATAGCAACATAGTTTTATGCAAAGCTTTTGATGCTGCTATTCGCTTAGATTTGTTATTTGAACGATCCTCTGGGACATCTTGCAATACTTTATTTTTGAATATTGATTCATTTTTTATTAAATAAATCAAATAGGATCAATATTTATATTCCCAGTATTTTTATTAATTGATAAACCTGCAAAAATATGTTTTTTATTTCTAATACTTCAAGAGCCCATTGAGTGAAACCTCTGTCATTGGAAATGGCTGTTGCTTTCTTGAACTTCACAACATAGTCCGAAATAACCCTCTGGCAGGCACTGGGGCTTTTTGAGGACACTTTTCCGTAGCTCACCTCTAGTTGAAGATTAACGGTTTTTACCAGGACTTTAGTGCTATCTCTTCTCAAAAGGCGTTTCTATCGTACTGTACAAGGCATCTACCGAAGGTTTTCAAAAACCTGCGACGGGTGGCAGTCAATATCAGAAACATTTATTGTACATGTACTTGTACGCAAAAGGTGAATTCAAATTTCAAATTTTATTGTATCTAACCTAGAAGTTTTTTAGCTGCTGGAATTTTTCTCCAGAATTATCTGGCCTATTGCCTATACGCTGGCTGTTTTTTTATGTTTTAAAAGCATTTAGTTTAGGTTTTCTGGCCATCATCTTTTTTTCAACACATAAAGACACTGGACAAATTCGCTCCTAATGCAGAATCACCCCTGTCTATGCCTGAGGACAGTGCTCTACTAATGTTAATTTATTTGGAGAGGTACCTAACTGTGAAAGTGGATATTATTACTCTGATTTAGGTAGATGAGGATCCTGTTCATTATGTCAATGTTATAGAATTGTGCCCGTTTTTTGTCTACCGTAAAAAAATGAAGAAAAATGATAATGCTAAAGTAAATTCTCTTGCTCAGATGCGAAGTAAGTTGACTGACGAAAAACCCATCGAAACCATACTTGACGAGGAAACTGATATCAATTATGAAGAGTCAGATGTAGATCTTACAAGTGATTAGGGTTGTCCACTCTTACTTTCCATAGACTCGCTCTGGAAAGCTCTTTAGTTTTCCTGACAAAACTACCTGCTTACTGATGGCGTAGAATTGTCGCTTCTAGCCGTGTCACAGCTACCTTTTGGCTTGGCTGATATATTAGCTGCTGGTTTCTAACTAGAACAAGGGCAACTAGCCTACCCCCCCCTCTCTCTCGCCCACCTTCTCAAACACATCCAATCAAAATTTTTAGATAGCCATTTTGTTCAGTTTTGTGGATTTCCAGATGGAAATTATGATTTTAAGGAGGACACTCCTCCACAGCCCTCAGGGCAAGGGTTGTAAGTTATGCCCTGGGGGCATATAAGGTTTTTATAGAACGCGTTGTCGTAAAAACTTCAAAAAGGGCTCATTCGATTGGAAATTGAAATGGCTAGTGCCCTTTTTAATAGTCAAAAGTGATTGGAAGGTAACTAACACCCCTTCCACGCCCACCATCTGATTAACATGATATGGGTTTAAAACCCCTATGCCTTCCCAAGGCCAGAACCTAATTTGCACTTTACTGAAAAACAAAATGCAAATAAAATTGAATTGTCAGTTTAATATTTATATACTGATATTTAGTAATCAAAATGTTAATATTATTTGATTTATTAAAGTCTTGAAAGTAAAAATATTTATATTTGTTCAGTAAAGTGCAAATTATGTGCTGGGCTTGGGACGGCATAGGGATTTGGAGCCCAACTCATGTTAATTTCTGCTCGTTTTGAGTTTGAATCGGTTATTAATTGTAATTTCTGTTCGTTTTGGGTTTTATTTATTTATCGATGCTGATTTGTGGTAGTTTCATGCTTGGCAGACTATTTGATTTGATTTTCTTTACTTTACTTTCTGGAGTTCTTTACTTTTCTTTGAAAAAATTATTTTGTGGAAAAAGTTTTTTTTTTCTAATTAATTTCAAAAAGATCCGAGAATGCCTGCATTTCATAAACCAGGAACAAAGCAGCGGAGACAAGTTTTATAAGATATAGCCTTTCTTCGAGCTTCTTCTCTGTCCATACAAAACCGCATTATCCGATGAAGAGTATAATTTGGTTGATGAAATGGTGGTACCTTTCAAAAGCAGGAGTAGCTTGAAAAAAAATATGGTTTCAAAACTAGCAAAATGGGGCTTTAAGATTTGGGTACGTTCTGGTGTGTCAAGGTACGTTTACGACTTCGAACCTTACCAGGGAAGAAGTGGTTGCACTCAGACCTCTGAACATGGCTTGGGTGTATTGTTGTTATTCACTGTCGTGTTGGTCTTGAAAAGAAGAATGCGAAGGTGTATCTTGAAAACTTCTTCACTTCAATCCTTCTCGTAGAAGCGTTAGTAAAAGAAAATATTTACAGCGTCAGTACAATGCGTGCGGACAGACTTGGTGACTCTGCGGACAAACTGGTTGGAGAGAAGGAATTGAAGCAGAAAGACCAAGGATCTGCCTCATACGCAACGTCAGCGGAAGGCATTCTTTTGTGGTGGAAAAAAAAACAACCTTGTTGCCCTAAGTTCCTCATACGCTGCATACCATTCAATTGATGTTTTAGAGAAATGGAGCAGCTCTGAGAATCAGAAAGTAGGCGTAGAAAGACCAATCTTTGTCAAAGAATGCAATAAATGCATGGGAAGTGTTGATCTCCTGGAGAATCTCTCATCACACTATAAGAATGATTTTAAGAACAAGAGGTGGTATTAAGAACAAGCGACTATTTTATAATTTTATTGACGGCATTATTGTCAATTCCACATCGCAACATTATTCATCGCAAACATTTGCCTGGAACTAAATCTGACCTTCTGGAATTTCAAGCATTTATCACAGTGTCACTTATGAACAACGGCATGGTTAGGATGCGCAATAGTCCTGGAAATACAGGTTGTCTGCCTTTTTCAAAGTGGATTTAACCCATTCAGTCTCAAAAGAAGTAAGGTCTGTCGAAAACCAAAAAGAAAATGTCTCAGTCTCAATGTCTCAGTCTAAAAATAAGTAAGGTTGGATGGAATGAAAGGGCATTGGCTGTCGAAAACCAAAAAGAAAATGCATCGAGGTCCTTCGAACAGACCTGTAAACGTGAAATACGTTTCGAATAAAAAAGTGCACTAGTCCTGTTTGCCCCGAATGCTTTGAATGTTATTACAAGTGTCCGTAATGAGCAACTTCCACACATGAGGACACTTTCAAAACTGACAGTTTTTCTTTTTTTATGTTTTTCTGAATAAATATCTGAACTTTTCGCCATTTTTTGGTCTTGAAAAAGTTTCTTCTAAATTTGGTCCCGAAAGACTTTAAAATTTGGAAAAAATGCATGTTTTACTATGTGAGATTGCCCTCTAAGTTAGGGCTCAAATTTGGTAGCGTGCTATAACACAGGCGTTTTGTTAAGAATCGGTACTCAAAATCCAGTGACACCTGATATTTATTATTTAATAGAATAAAAGGAAGAAAATGTTGTAAGGAAGAAATTCTTATTATTCTAAACTCTTCCAATATCTCTTTTGGGTTGGCTAATCATATATTGATTGTGTCCGTTGTTCAGGCCTTGTCGTTTACCGGAAAAAGGGATTATTTTAGTTCTAGGCTATCAATACTTCTAATTGCAAGCGTTATTCTAATTGCAATAGTTCGACAAGGCCAGGGTACTGGGGTACTTCTAATTGCAATAGTTCGACAAGGTCTTGGTACTGAGGTAATTAAGATCCTTCACTTCAAATTATTGTTTCTCGGAAACTAGGAATAACCGAATTTAATTCGTTATCAATTTATTTGTTTAACCTGGAGCAAGATCTTATTTTTATATATTGTAACAAAGCTTAGTGCTCCTTGAACCTTTGATAAACTTAAACTTTACCAGGGAAGATTATTAATTGAATCTATCTGGAAGGACAGATATTGAAATTCTTAGTTTGACAATATAATTCCCCTTTCTTCCTTAACATATTTGTATAACATCGAAGTCGTCTTTATATAAATAATCGGCACGGGTTTTCAAATAAAAGAGTGGTTACAAAGAGGAATGAGGTCCTCATCCGTATAACGTATGAGAATCCACAAGGAGGTAAGCAATTTTATTTTCCAGGTAATTCCAGTTTTCTGGATGTAAGATATTTTATAAATAATAAACTAAATTCCAAGAGACACTAGTTGGGAAACGGGAGGCACTAAACTCTCCTAACGTTGACTCCTTGGTTAGGTTTTTGTTTTCCCTTCCTTACACCTTCGGTTATTCACAAGTTTAAGCTTCTGGGAAGAAATTAATTTGTGCTATTTTAATCTTTAAAATGCTATCCTTTTTCTAAATGGCCGAATGCCAAAGCCTTGGCTAATTATGATACACTAACCCAAATATAAACCCAAACACCAAATATGATAAAATCTAGAGTCCTAAGCTATTCGTGCGTTTATTTTTCTGCTTTTAATCTGTTTTAATTACATTACCAATCCTTTAATTAATAAGCCCTTTATAAGTCTTTTGACAACCCTCAAACGGGAATTTTCGCCCTGACTCTAATTTCAGTTTAAATGTCTCAAATGTTATTATTAAATGAATTTAGCATTATTATTTTAAAATTTTTCTGCTTTTAATTTAGCATTAATTTAGCATTTTCTGTTTATAAGCTGTTTAAATTAGATTACCCATCCTTTAATAAATAAACCCTTTATAAGTCTATTGACGACCCTCACACGGGAATTTTCGCCCTGACTTTAATTTCAGTTTAAATGTCTCAAATATAAGTATTAGTTTAATTTAGCATAAGACCCGGATCTAGCCCAAGCGACAGAAATCTTTCTGAAGCTTATTAGTTGATTTAAATATTATTCTCAAAGGAAATTTATACAGGCTAGTGGTAGCTTTTTATTCTACTTAATAAATAACTTCACTTACTCGTATTCTTTGCTTCCGAGGCAAAACTACTCGATTTGTTTCTGATTCGTTCATTTTATTCAACTTGGTACTTGATTCGCTTAGCGACCTTTCCAATATTCTTTTAGCCAATCGCCGACATTTTTGTTAAAAAGTAGTTTTTGTCGAGTATTTTGAAGCCTTGCATTCCTCTGTTTTATAACAAACTGGTCTAAATTGGGTCTTTAAATATTTATCACGGGTTCAAAAGTCATTCAATACTTGAACAAAGAAATGTCATTACAAGATTTATGACTAGTTACGCAAAGCGAAGTTATTTTCAAATTCAAGCCAATTTGAAATTATTGCTTTATTTCTGATCTATTAGAGAAAGGGGATTCCAAGTTTTACTGAAATTGAGTTACCAAAGCTGCACAAAAAAGGCCTCCTTACAATCTCCTCCACTTAGAATCTTTGTATTATTTTTGTTTTAAAATGAATAACAGAAAAGAAACACAAATTTACGAAGATCAATTGTAACTCAATTTCTCCTTGTACTACTTCTCAATGGAACACCTGAGACTTTTGGTCTCGATAATCAATTTATAATTTTCGTAATTTTTTTGAATATTATTCCTACTGAAAGAAGTTTTATTATATATATAAAGAGTGTAAAAATATTAAAAGTCGATGTCCAATATGTTCTAGATCTTTTCTTTTTTTTCTTCTTGCAAGGAAACTTGTATTTGCCTCACTTCATCCAGGCCAATGGTTGAATTAACCTTATTCTGAAAGCAAATAGAAAATAAATATTCAATTTCGTTTTCCGAAATATAGTGGAATGTTTTATTCTTTTATCCTGAATCCGGTAAAAGTTATTAAGAAATACTTGAGTACAACTTCGTCTTAATATAAGCTTTTCAAACTATCCTTCAAAAGTTTCAGGTTTTATTTTATTTTTATAATTCAAGCGTGGCGTCCCCAAGTAAATGACAGCTCAGTCATAACTCTTGTCCTTTATTGACAGTCATAAGTGTACATTGGTAAGGATATTAGAAACATTTTACAAATTATAAGTGAATTCTTTAAAGAGTATTTGAAGGTGCCAAAAAATCCAGTAACAACGGGAGACTGAAAACCAAAGGCAAATAAAAAATAATTTCTACGAGGAAAAAATATTGTGCCCGTTTCTAAGTAAAAACATTCGACTGATGAAAATTTGAACCCTTGGAACATTCTGAATTTATCTATTTTGTCGGAGACAGAAAAATCACAAATTAATACCAGTTTGAGCTGGCGTGTGGCTACGGTACAAATAGTAGTTTTATGTAATTTCCATAATCCATATCCTGTATTTCACGGATATTTTAAATCCTATCGGCAGTGCCCTTTATTTTCAACAATATTCTAAATCCTATGGGCAATACAATTTAGTCCTATCAATGCTCCTTAGATGGTGCTATTACTGTATTTTTATCAATATGTATTTGTCACCACTTGCCCTGAGTTGTGGTTTTCTCTAGTATCAATTGACCAAATATCAAAGAGGTCAAGAGTGAAAATACTTTCTCCAAGAGTGGGGTAACTACCACTAACTTTACCTCCTCTAACAGAAGTCATACTTCCATACTACTTCTTCAACCTGGCAGAGCATATTTCCAAAGACACCACATTGTCTTAATTTATTTAAGGTTTTGACAGATCCCATCTGAGCCCCCCAAAAAAGGACTTGAATGCAGGAAACGGATGACTCCATTAAATAGTTTTGTTTCATAAAAGAATCTTAAATAATCTTAAATTGACGTCTTTTTTTCTTGTCAGAATCATCCAGTGCATACAATACCCCATTCCTGGGAACCAAACGGTGATCTCCTAACCTATCCTAAGAAAAGGGAATTCCTTTCTTTCCCAAATTCGACATTTCTGGTTCTGAGCTCTACCTGAAATGTCAAATTTTGGTAAATTGTCGATATCCTGCTATTTATTTTTTTAGAAGCCATTTTAGGAATATGCTTGTCTTCTTTATCTCAATTTTCAGCCTAGGAGACTCCAATTCAAGTTCATGATCATGAATACTCTGTAAGCATATGCAAATGCAACCTTTGCGCGCTGTTACGCAATCCTTTTTAGTATCCCTATGGATGCAAACCTTTTTTGCTTCCTTAACAGTGGGACGCAACCCTGTTTTGCATCTTTCAGAGGTGAAAGCAACCTATTTTTGTATCCTTGAGAGGTATCCTATCAAGCTCTCTCTGAAATACGTGACTCCTTGTCATGACTTGTCGGTGACTCCTAGTCACGCTAGGTCTTCTCCTAATGGTTAACCTATATCTAGAAACTACAGAATTTGGGCCTTTGTCTTCTAGTGGTTCCCTAACCATTCCCTGGTGGCCTCAGTACATTCCGCAAAATTACCCTAAAAATTATCTTGGGGTTGGCTTATAGGTGCTAGAGCTACACAATATTTTGCTTTGTGTCCTGTTTCACTACAGCGGACACGCATTGGAGGTTCTTCATATTCTGATTGTCTATGTGGACCCCCACAAGTCCAGCATTTTATGCGAACGTTTTTTCTTTCACTAAATTTATTCCTGGAATAATTGCCCCTAGTTGGTCTTGACATATCAGAGGCAACGCTGTAGCGTTGCCTATAGTAAAGGCAGTACGCCTCCAATGTTTTATTATTATTTATTAATATTTTTTTCCCAGAGGCACTTCATATGGAAGGGTTTTTCGTAGAACCTTCAAAGGGGGATGATTCGATTGGAAATTGAGAGTTCTAGTGCCCTTTTTAATAGTCGAAAATGATCGGAGGGCAACTAGCCCCCCTCAAAGCCCACCATTCCCCCAAACACATCTAATCAAAATTTTGAGACAGCCATTTTGTTCAGCATAGTTGATTTCCCGATAAAAAATACATTTTTGCGGAGGACACTCCTCCACAACCATCAGGGCAAGGGTTTTAAGTTATGCCCTGGGGGCATATAAGTCTTTTATAGAAAGCGTTGTCGTAGAAACTTCAAAACAGGCTCAATTGATTTGAAATTAAAGGGCTAGTGTCCTTTTTAATAGTCGAAAGGGATTGGAGCGTAACTAGCCCCCCCCCACACCCATCATTTCTCCAAACACATCCAATCAAAATTTTGAAATACCAATTTTGTTCAGCGTAGTTGATTTCCAGATAGAAAATATATTTTTGAGGAGGGCACTCCCCCACAACCCTCAGGGCAAGGGTTGTAAGTTATACCCTGGGGGCATATAAGGTTTTTGTAGAAGGCGTTGTCGTAGAAACTTCAATAAAGGCTCATTAGATTGGAAATTCAAAAAGCTAGTGCCCTTTTTAATAGTCGAAAGTGATTGTAGGGCAACTAGCCCCCCCCACCACGCCCATTATTCACCAAACACATCCAATAAAAATTTTGAGATAGCCATTTTGTTCAACGTAGTTGATTTCCAGATAGAAAATATATTTTTGAGGAGGAAACTCCCCCAAAACCCTCGGGGCAAGGGTTTTAAGTTATACCCTGGGAGCATATAATGTTTTTATAGAAGGCGTTGTCGTAGAAACTTCAATAAAGGCTCATTAGATTGGAAATTCAAAAAGCTAGTGCCCTTTTTAATAGTCAAAAGTGATTGGAGGGCAACTAGCCCCCCCACGCCCATTATTCCCCCTAACACATCCAATCAAAATTTTGAGATAGCCACTTTGTTCAGCGTAGTTGATTTCCAGATAGAAAATATCTTTTAGGAGGAAACTCTCCCACAATCCTCAGGGCAAGGGTTTTAAGTTATGCCCTTGGGGCATATAAGATTTTTATTGAAGGCGTTTTCATAGAAACTTCAAAATAGGCTCATTCTATTGGAATTTAATGGGTTAGTGCCCTTTTTAATAGTCGAAAGTGATTGGAGTGCAACTAGCCCCCTCCCCTCACGCCCATCATTTCCCAAAACACATCCAATCAAAATTTTGAGATAGCCATTTTGTTCAGCGTAGTTGATTTCCACATAGAAAATATATTTTTGAGGAGGACACTCCCCCACAACCCTCAGGGCAAGGGTTTTAAGTTATACCCTGGGGGCACATAAGGTTTTTATAGAAGGCGCTGTCGTAAACTTCAAAATAGGCTCATTCG
>JAQQPU010007123.1:0-25605 GCA_029168905.1 Artemia sp. Kazakhstan ARC1039
TCATAACTTTCAGCCCTCCCTCCAGGGACTTGGGGGGATTAAGTCGTCCTAAAGGACATAGTTATCATATTTTCGACCATGCCGAACAAAATGGCTATCTCGAAATTTTGATCGGGTGACTTTGGGAAAAAATGAGTGTGGGAGGGGGCCTAGTTGCCCTCCGTTATTTTTGGTCACTTAAAAAGGGCACTAGAAATTTTAATTTCCGTTCCAATGAGCCCTCCCATGATATTCTAGGATCACTTGGTCGATACAATCACCCCTGAAAAAAAAATAAATAAATAAAAATAAACACGCATCCATGATCTTTCTTCTGGCAATAAATGGAAAATTCCACATTTTTGTAGATAGGAGCTTGAAACCTCTACAGTAGGGTTTTCTGATATGCTGAATGTGATGGTGTGATTTTAATTAAGGTTCTATAACTTTTAGGGGAGTTTTTCCCTCTTTTTTCGAAAATCAGTCAAATTTTCTCAGGCGCCTAACTTTTGATGGGTAGGAATAAACTTGATGAAACTTATATATTTGAAATCAGCATTAAAATCTTATTCTTTTGATGTATCTATTGGTATCCAAAAACCGTTTTCTAGAGTTTCGGTTACTATTGAGCCGGGTCGCTCTTTACTTACAGTTCGTTACCACGATTGAAACAAAACTTAAGAGTTTTGTTTTGTTACGGTGCGTAAGTACCCTCGGGATGAACATAGCGCAGAGTTTTCTTAAGATGATTTTCCTTGTTACTTAAGATGGGGCGTTGTAATTCTCTTATCAAGGGTTTTCAGCTATCGTACTTCAAATTCTGCAGTTTTAATTTGGTCAGACATCATTTTTGAGGGGTCTCAGGATTTTTTATTTCCATAAATGTGTTTTCGCAATAAGCATTTACAGTTAACGTTACTCGAAGTAATAGTCACCGTTCTTGAATCTTCTTCAAATGACAATTGTTTCACATGAGAATCTGAATAATAGTTACCATTCTTGAATCTGCTTCAAATAGCAACTGTTTCAAATGGCAATTGAAATAATAGTTACTATTCTTGAATCCGCTTCAAATGGAGATTATTTCAAATTGTGATCGAAATAATAGTTATCTTTCTTGAATCCGCTTCAAATTGTGACTGTTTCAAATGGCTATTGAAATAATAGTTACATTCTTGAATCCCCTTCAAATGGCCATTGTTTCAAATGGTGTTCAAAATAATAGTTACATTCTTGAATCCGCTTCCAAGGCCATTGTTTCAAATGATGGTCGAAATAATAGTTATCATTCTTGAATCCACTTCAAATGGCGACTGTTTCAAATGGCGATCGAAATAATAGTTACATTCTTGAATCCACTTCAAATGGCCATTGTTTCAAATGGTGGTCGAAATAATAGTTATCATTCTTGAATCCACTTCAAATGGCGACTGTTTCAAATGGCGATCGAAATAATAGTTACATTCTTGAATCTGCTTCAAATGGCCATTGTTGTGGTGGTCGAAATAACAGTTATCATTCTTGAATCTACTTCAAATGGTAATTATTATTCGCTTGAATTTTTTTTTTTTTTGGTGTATTTTCATATTTTTAGCTACTATTGGCTAGAGTTCCTGTTTACTGGGTTGCCTCTGACACGGCAACCATGATAGCACAAAAAACATTCGAGATCCATTTGGATTCTGTTTTTGCGTCATTTTAGGCTTTAGAAAGTTCTGCTTGGGTATTTGAAAATAATTACAGCAGTTAGGATATAGCATAATATATTAACCATTTATACTAAAAGAAAACACCTGGATTAAAAATTATAATATCTGTGAGATAACACTCTTCTGTCTATAAGAAACACCCACGAAGATTCGAAGTAGGACTTGATTGCTTGACAAAAAATTTAACTAACATAAACTCAAACGAAAAAGGACAAATACTAACAAATTGCAAGAACATTTAATAAATAATTATGCATTAGAAAAATAAGAATCAATAAATATGGACAGCATATCGGCCCGTGAACGATTTCGTTCAAGCAACTTGCAACTGGGGTATTTAGATTCAAGGAAAATATTTCTTTTGTTTAGTTTTACCATATACTAGTTTCATAAAATAACAATTAAATATGTGTCTTTTGTTCACAAATATATTAAATCAGGAATGTAAAAAAAGTAAAATGGACACCTTCTTTCATCCGAATCATGATTTGACGTGTAATTTATACAATGCGCGTAAAATGCAATTAAATCTGCTTTTTTTACTTGATTCGTTGGAAGATCTTTCTTTTTGTTATTGTCTATTCTGTGTCATATTTTGGGGGAAACCTTTTTTTTCAGTAATAAAACGTACTACTTTTGTATTACAGTAACAACTAAATATGGAACTTTTACTCACAAATATATTAGATCAGGACTGTAAAAAAAGCAAAATGGGCATTTTTTTAATAATCAGGGCAGGGCCAAAGATGCAAAGTAAGATCATAGCAACTGTGCTATATACATGACGTTTAAACTTTGAATCAGGTAAACATTCGACAATGGCTATTGCTATCACTATTAGTGACATCTAGGTATACAAAGAACTAAAAATGAATAGATGTCACTATAAAAGTTTCTACATTTTGTGTCTATAGTAAAGGTTATTTATGCTAGTTGGTAGACCTTTGTCAGTATAAGGAAAACTTAAAAATAAAGTTTTTTTTTTTTTGTCTCCACTCAAACTTATGTTTTGATTGCGTCTCAAGAACAGCACTAAACATTATTAAATATACTACTTTTATTTTAAAATAATAATTAGATATGTGTCGTTTATTCGCAAATATATTAAATCCGGAATATAACAAAAGCAAAATGGAGAGTTTTTTTTTCAGCTTTCTGTATCCAAAAAAGTTGTTTATTTTTATCACTCATGTATTGAATTTTTTTTTGAACGATTCTATTCTTCCTTGTAGGTATGGTTAAAATGTCTTAACAGAATCTTGTATTTTAAATTTTATAACGGTTCCCCAATATTTATTTTGCTCACAATTTTTGCTTATCACTCAGGAACTTCGCTCCCTTAAATGTTCTATACCCATTTCTGAATTGTAGAGTTTGTCTCTCCCTAGTGATAGAACATCATCTGTACGAGATGTTCCATAGAACATCTCGGTGCAAGGTGCATGAGGTTATTACCTCGGTACGAGGTTATTTAGTGATCTGCCGTAGTATTTTTAAAGGTAAAAGGTAAAGAATACGGCATTAAACTTTACAGTCTCTACTGGTGGTACTGATTTCCGTTTCGTTGTCCTTCAGCCAGGAAGTGCAGTAGGGGGGTTGGAGGCCATCCATTCTGTGCTTTCCCACACCCATCCTGTTTACCTTCCCCAGATTTTTCCAGGTGCTCATTGAGAGCTGGGTCAACTCTGACTAAGACTGCAGAGTCATGCCACAGACCCCAGTTCCAAACCAGGTAACTAGCAACACCAGGACTCGAACCTCTGTCATCAAGGTAAAAGTATTCCAAGTCTAGCCTGGTAGCCACTCGATTATTTCCGAATTATTTCCTTACTTTAGTGTTCTTTAACCAAAATAGTTTTGGTATATTTTACTAATATTTTTTATTTTCTTTTCTTTGATCTTTCCGCCTTTTTTATTATTTGTGCTGTTGCTGTCAAATGTAACCAATTACCTTTTAACTTATTTTCCCGTATTAACACTGTATCCTTTTTGTTAATTCTTTTCAGTTATTTCAAGTTTTCAGTTATTATATGTTGGGAGGTACTTTTGCCGAATCCTAACCCATTATGGGGTACCACCTCCATGTTGAAGATGCGGTAATGAGGTGCGTGGCAGGTGGCACCGTTCCCCGTCTAATGATGCATGGCAATGGATTTATGGGCTTTTTTGGGCTAAACACCCGGCAAAGCTTCTTTTACCTGGTTATGATTAACAACAAAAAGCCTCAGACAAACAGCCATTTCGACGACGACCTGTAGCACGTCGACCGACCATCCAAACAGACCTTTTTACGGTAGCCCACTGCAATGTACGAGGTCTCAGATCTAAGTTTGACCAGTTCCTACATTTAGTGAGCTCGATCAAGCCATCTATCATGTGCATCACTGAGACAAATCTAAACCAAGAAATTTTGAGCAGTGAGGTTGCCATACAGGGATACACGCTCCTCAGGCGGGATCGAGAGCGTACTGACGGCGCTAAATACGGAGGAGGAGGTGTTGCTGCTTATATACAGAGCCATATACCTTATTTATGCCTGAACATACCAGATTCAGCAGACGAAGAAGCTCTGTGGGTCAGGGTGACCCTCCCAAATAAATCCGTGGTTGTTGGTACCGTGTATAACCCTCCAACTTACCAGATTACCAGCTACCTTGAAACCTCCCTTGAATATATTCGGGGCAAGTACGCTAAGTCTGCCATTATCCTTCATGGAGACTTCAACGTCCATCATAGCGTGTGGCTCCACAGCAAAAATACTGATAGGGAAGGGTCGGATTTGTATGGTCTATCTCTCTCTTACGGGCTGGAACAACTTGTCGATTTCGACACGTGTCACGGCCCAAACAGATCATCTCGTCATGACCTATTCCTTACAGATCACCCTGACTCCTTTAAGGTAGACGCTCATGCTTTCACCAATGACCACGTTGCCGTCGTTGCACGTGGAAACCTACGTATTCCGCCTCCAGTAAAGCATGAACGAACAATCTGGCTAGACAAAAGAAGTGATTGGAACGGTTTGGGAAACACTCTTTTTTCTCAGCAGTGGAGAGCCTTCCTCCTGGAAGGCCCAGAGAAAGCTGCAGATAAGTACCAGCAGGCCATAGTTGACTCTGTCGAAAAGCATATCCGTTCAAAGCGGATCCAGGTGTCAAGTAAGGACAAACCTTGGTTCAACGCCCAGTGTAAGAAGACAATCCGAGCAAAGCAAAAGGCACACAAGCGATGGCTACTTTCGAAGAGCAAAGAGGACAGAATTGCTTCCATAAATAAGCGCAAAGATGCAGTTCGAGTGATTCGGCAGTCCCGGGTTCAGTATAAGGAGAAATTCGCCTCCAAGCTTCAACTTGCTTCGGCAAAGAGTTGGTGGAAAATTGTCAAGAAGGCTTTACCGTCGTCCAAGGGGACCGCAATTCCTTCTCTCCAGAGTAACGGGACAGTGGTACAAGATCCACAGGCAAAGGCTGAAGCTCTTGCTAAGGCTTTTTCCGAATTCTCGAATCTAGACGATGACGGTAGAGAAGTGCCAAAATTCTGCGACCGAACCGACACTGTCCTGGAACGCGTGAATTTTTCTGCTCCCAAGATCCTTTGAATTCTGCAACATCTGGATGTGACCAAAGCCACGGGTCCTGACAACATACCGAATGTTGTCCTCAAGTCCTGCAGTGCCGAACTAGCTGGACCCTTGTCATTGCTTTTCCGGCTGTGCTTTTGCTCCGGAACCTTCCCACGAACATGGAAGTCCTCCCATGTTATACCTACTCTAAAGCCAGAAGGCGATCCAACGAGCGTGGGCTCCTACAGGCCTATTAACCTTTTCTCCTGTGTTGGAAAAGTCTACGAGAGCGTCTCCAACAAAACTCTTCATCAGTACCTGGAATCAAATGACCTTGCAGGCGATCGCCAATATGGATTCCGCCGGAAACGCTAGACATTAACTGCCCAGTGGCCCGGTATCAGGAGTGGATAGAACTACTGGCAACGGGATACGACATCAGGCTACTATCCTTCGACATTGCGAAAACTTTTGACAGAGTATGGCACCGTGGCCTGCTAAAGAAACTCTATGTGCATGGTGTTCGTGGATGTCTGTTAAAAGTGATTGAGAGTTTTCTTTCCGATCGTTCACTGCGGGTTGTTCTTGACGGGTTTATTTCCCGCGAATATCCAGTGAAAGCACGGGTACCCCAGGGCAGTGTCTGGGGACCTACACTCTTCCTTATCTACATAAACGACATGGGAGACAACCTCGCAAATCCTCTGCATCACTTTACCGACGATACCATGACACACTCAGCCGTCCCTAAGCACGAAGACCCAACACAAGCCTCGCTTTCCCTACAGATAGATCTTTTGAAAATTGAAAAGTGGTCTGATGCATGGATGATCAACTTCAATGCATCGAAAACAAAGGAGCTTCTAATTACCCGATCAAAGGTGGACGTGAACACCCCAGTTTCATCTTCAAAAATGAAGCTATAAAGAGAGTCGAGGAGCTTCGTCTACTGGGGATTCATTTCTCCACCGATCTCTCTTGGAACAACCACCTTGATCGGGTGAGAACCTCCTGCGCAAGAAAGCTGGGAGTTACTCTTCGCTGCAAAAACCTTCTTCCATCAAGCTCGATCATCCCACTCTAAAAGTCTTGCATCAGACCCATAGCTGAATATGGATGCCCGCTATTTGCTGGTGCTCCGAAAACACTGTTGGCACCACTTCAGAAGATCCAGAATAGGGCAAATAGGGCGGGCTGCGCCTCTACACAAGAATTGCTCCAGCCCTAAATGAAAGGTTTGATGTTGCGTCGATGGCTGTTTTCTACAAGTACATGAATTCGCCTCCCTCAGACGAGCTCTCTCGAATTGTGCTCTCCTTTGTCCAGCCGACAAGGCAGACACGAAGGCACACAGCTCGGTCCAATAATCTAAAGGAGGATACGCCGAAAACCGAGTACTTGAGGAACAGCTTCATCCAGCGTTGCACTTCTGTCTGGAACGATCTTCCTGGGGATATTATCCCTGCAAATCCCTCTGTTGACACCTTCAAAAGAAGGTTCAATAGACATTTAAAACCTCGAGGCCATTGAAAGAGGTAAATGAATAGCGGCATATCAGATACTTTGAAATACCTGGCGCCGTGAATATTGGAATAAGAAAAAAAAAGTTTGGTTATTAAGTTTATATTCTTTTTTAAGCATGCATAGTTTTAAATTTGATTTTTCTAAGTTGATTTTGCGCTTGCACCGAGGACGCTTAATTACTCAGAAAGGCAAAAAATTGACGTAAATGCCATTTCTTATGCTTTTGTATTTTATTCACAAAAATATTAATTTAGGAATTAAAACAAAAAGTAAAATGGACAGTTTTCTGCTAGTCAGGACAAGGCCAAGGAAGTGAAGTATGATCAAAGCGACTGTGCAATACACATGGCGTTTCAACATGGAATCGTGTAAACATCCAACAATGGCGTAGGTATCATCAGAAGTGACATCTAGGTATAAAGTGAATAGATGGCCATTTTTGTAACGCTCTTGTGCATTTATCTACCCTCATTTTCTGCTTTTTGTCAAGGTTTGCGGACTCGGTACTAGATGCTTCATTTACCGTAGGCATGAATTTTAATAATTCATTGCGTGTACCCCTCATACAACTATATAAAAAAATTTTGTTAGTTCAATCACAAGCTTTACTATAACACAAGCAGAAACATGTGCAGTTCTAAATTTTCTTCACTGTCTTCGCATAGATCCCAAAAAAAATGTTACAGAAGTATATATTTCAAACTGAAAACATCTAAATATTAATTTTAATTTATTAATGTATATTAGCAATGCATTGTAGCATATACGATTCACACTTTTTTTTAGTTCAATCGCAAACTGTCCTATAAAAGAAGCAGAAACATGTGCAGTTCTGAATTTTCTTTACTGCCTTCACATAGACCCCATGCAAACTGATACAGGAATAGATATTTTCAAACTGAAAACATCTAAATATTAATTTCAGTTCAGTAATGTATATGGACGATACAATGTAGTATATATTATTTACACATAAACATTTTTTTATTTCAATCGCAGTTTGTACTATAACAAAAGTAAAAAAATATGCGCAGTTCTGAATTTTCTTTATTGCCTTCACATACATCCCAAGCAAACTGACATAGGAGTAGATATTTTCAAACTGAGAAAATCTAAACATTAATTTCAAATTAGTTGTATACCATGTAATGTAGTGTATTGTATTGTTTACACAAAAATACATAATATAGGGCAAGAATTTTGTTCTTATTGTAGCTTGGTTACAAGAAAGCATTTTTGTGTGAGATCGCCATAGCTTTAATTTATTTTTCCCCATTGGTATAGTATATTGTCCCACTTCTAAATTTTAGTTAGTTCAAGCCCCTCGAGGTACCAAATTGCCAAATCTATTTTTCCTTTTAGAAAATAATTACATTATGTATAACATGGATGACAGATTCAAAAATGCTGACTACCCATCTGTGAGGCAGATTTTTTTGGTTGGACTAGTTGGCCTTCCTCGTAGGACCGGAAATTTTTGATCAGGCATTAATTTCAGGTCAACTTTTATCAGATTTCAAAGCCTTTGGTACAGAGTGTTACTCGCACTACAGGAACACCCTAGTGCTGCCATATACCTCTCAAGCATTATCTTTATTTCTTTCTTTTTTATTTTCCCCAGTGACTTCTAAATAAATTGGTGGTCATAGAAACTTTGATGAGGTCTTGTTTAACTGGAAAATGAAAGTTCTATTACCCTTTTTATGAATTAGAAATTATTGGAGAATAACTATAACTCAGCGGTGGCCGACCCAATGCCTGCGGGCCACATGCGTCCCGCCGTAAGTATTTTTGTGGCCCGCGAGATTCCTCACACTTTTATATTCTGCGCCCTCAAGATGCGCACATCTTAGAACATTACAGATTCGTTGTTTCACTCTTAACAATATTGTTTATCGATGTATATAGCCCAAGTGTTATATTATTATGTTGTATAGCCCAAGGATTATCGATATATCATGTTATGCAAATAAAGTTATTAAAACAGTGAGTTACATTCGATCACGATCCTAAGAATTAGAATCTGAATGCGGTGATGTGGTGTACTTCAGTCGTGGCAGATGGGTAAGTCATGGAAGATGTTTACATAGATTTTATCGGTTACGAATAGAAACTGATTTGCTTAGGAATGACAAACTGAGGTCTGTGCCAGAATTAAGAAAGGATGAGTGGTTATTCGATTTATGCTTTTTAGTGGATATTGTCAACAAACTCAATGAATTAAATGTGATTTATCATTGCCAGGAAAAGATAACCTCATAGTCGATACATTTAATCACATCAGAGCATTTTAGAAGAAATTGTTGTTATTTGAATCACAATGGAAAATTAATAATAGTCACCATTGCCCATTGTAGAAAGAATTAAAAAAAATAAAATAAAATGTAACAATTATATCAAATGCAAAAGAAATAAGAAAACTTGCAGATGTTTTTGAAAGCCGATTCAATAATTTAGAGTTGGAAAAAATACATCAAAATTTTAGAAATATATTCATCTCCTTTTCATGTTGAAATTGAGTTTGTCCCAGAGTATCTTCAAATAGATCTGATTGAAATACGTTGCAATAATGAATTAAAACGCATGTTTGAAAATAAAGAATCAAAAATGGACTTTCTTTTTTAACATTTACGTCACAAAAGAAAAATTATCCAATTTAAGGAATTTGGCACAAAAATTGTTTCAACTTAAACCACGATTAATCAACTTAAACAACGCTTTTGATTCAACTTAAAGCTGCGAATCGTTTTTTCCCGAAAATGAAATTGACCGAACACAAAACACGCTCAAACATAACGGACACTAACCTTCAATACCAATTACGATGTGCAAATACCCAAATTGAGATTGACTTGCAAAGCTAAGTGAAAAAGTGGAGAAAAAAATATCGCACTAGTGAAATAAATATATTCTATGATTTTATTTTATTTTATTTCGTTATTTTTTTTATTTTTAGTATTATTTATTGGTACTTGTCAAGAATCCAGTAAACACGCGATAATGACCGTATCGAAATTTCAAAGATGCTTAATGAAAAACAGGTTTCCGCTGCTTGTGAGGTATTGCTCACTCCGTGACAAAGATTAAACTTTAGTTTTTTGGGGTTAAAGGGGCAAAATAAGGTGCCCGGGTTAGATTAGGTTACTTATTTAACATATGCCATGCTTTGACTCCACCCCCTTAATGTGCAAATATATAACCCAAATTTGTTTCTAAACTAATATTTTTTCATCCTACTTTGTTTTATTTCTTTAGCATTAACGAAATTTCACTTCTCGCGTGTTTACTGGATTCTAGACAGGTACCTATATATTTTTTACAATGTGCATTTAGTATCAGTATTATTATTATATCATCTATGTTTATATGTAAAAATAATAGTAAACATAATTAATGAAAATTCAATATTTTTCAGTTTGTCACTCCAAAAAATATCTATAATAGGTCTAAATCTGATGTGGGTATATACAATTTTATGCGTGGCCCGAGGAGTTATGATGCATTTCTAAAGTGGTCCGCAAGATAATTTGTGTTGGCCACCGCTTCTATAGCCCATTCCCCATAATCCCCTAACAAATCCGATCAAAAATTCCTAATAGTGATTTTAACTAAATGAGTTGAAAGGTCCAATGCGTTAGCCATCACGAATGCAATAACCCCATTTCCTATTTAACCCCATTTCCAATTCAACCCCATTTCCGTATGATCCGTAAAGTGTGCAAACTACTTATCGTTTACAGATTGATAAAATAGACAGAAAAAAAGGGGAAGGGGGATTTTTATCTTGGGTGTCTTATTTGCTCAAAATTTTTAGAGATCATCCCCTACGACAAGAGGAGCACAAATTCTGTTGGGAGAGGACGGGTGTTAGATGCTCCGAAAATGAGCCTTAAAGTTTTTCAGTTTTGGCCAGTTTTAAATTCTCAGTCCTAAGGCCCTGGGCCAAGTGGAACTTAATATACCAAAAAAATTTCTTATGTGGTACGTGCCCCCAAGATGGATCCCAAAAAGGGCCAAAAAGTTCGGTGTCTTGATCAGCTTGAAACTTAATTATCTAAAGCCCTCAGGCAAAGGGGTCCACAATACCGAATGAAAATAAGAAAAATATTGGATCACCCAAAAAACCAGCCCCGACAAAAATTCCAAACAGGGCCAAAGATTTTTTTCCCAAAGAACATGGAAATTACAATCGTAGGTTTTTTATTCGATGAGGACCCTATTGCACTTGGACGACTTTAATTTAAGGGCCCCGAAAAGGTATAATTTCTTTCTGAATGACCTGAAACTTATATCCTTAAGTTCTTGAGCCTTGTGGACCCATTGACCCAGAATAAACGAAAAGATAATTTAGCCCCCTACCAAAGAAATGTTGGGCCGGTAAAAAGATTAGAATCTATTCTAATCTTGTCCTCTCCAAAGATCTTGGGGTACATGTCCTCTCCGAAATATGAGGCTTACAAAACCAATCAGCACGAAATTTGTATCCTTAAATTTTTGGGCGTTTTCTCAGAAAACATTTTTCTGGGCGTTTCCTCAGAAAAAGAACGTTTTCTCAGAAAACGGGGCCCGACAAAGGGACAAAAACTTTGGGTCTGAACGGTTTGAAACGTAATGAAGTTTTTTGGTACAGGGGATTTGAATGCACAGGAAAAAAGGAAGTGACAAATCATCTTCCCTAAAAATGATCAAAATCTAGCTGGGACACTAGCTCTCCCCTAAATATACAGACCAAAAATTGCAAGAATTTTTTTGTCAGATTTGTTTGACGCTTTCAAGAATCGTCACGTTGGCCAAGAATGATGTGGATTTCCTTGGGATATGAGTGGGTGTTAAGATACCCAGAAATGAACCAAAAAACATTTTTTTCTACATCAGCTTGAAGCTCAAACCAATAAATTCCAGGGCAAAGAGAAGTCTACTTTACACAAATTAGTTTGGAGGTATGGTCCCTTTGGACAAAAAAAAAAAAAAAACCACGAGCTTATCTGAAATTCTGAAAATTTATCTGATATGGTTTTTGATCTACACAGCTAAAAGGCGATGTCTCGTCCTATCAGTTACATGGTAGGAACGAAGGATAAGGCTATTTTGTACAAAATGATTATTGTCCTCGCTTAAAATATTCATTGATAGTTCTGACGAAGCACTATCTCAGAATAAATAGCTTCAAAACGATATGCAGCACCCCATAAAGCTCTATTTTAAAAAAAATAATTAGTCTTCTCAAAAAATGTCTATAGATGCCTCTGACCATTTCCGCCAAATAAACAGTTTCAGAAGGGTGTTCAGCTCCAAATAAACCTTTTTAGTAAAATAATTAGCATTCAAGAAATCAGTAGATGGCTCTGATTAAAGAGATACCTTAGAGAAACAGTATTTAAAGAATATACAGCAAAGTTCTTGCTGTTTCTTTGGTTTCTTTTCTGCCACACAGTTCTCTATTCGTAGCATAGCATGTGTAGCATAAACTTTATAGCAGCCTTTTGTGTAAAGTGGGTTCTTTTTTCCTGTTAAAGAGTGAAAGGTAAATGTAAAAGCATGAAATTGATTAGAAAACAACTATCGTTTTGTTACACATGCAATTTGCACATTTAGTCAAAGTATTTCAAATAGACGTTTGGATCGTTTATACCTCTCTACATGATGTAACCATATAGTGTTTCCCCTTTGGGGACTTCCCCCATAAAATGGAAATTTTTGTAAGTCTTTCAGGGCGGAAATTCTATATTTAAGATTTGAGGAATTTTCAAAAGTCATCTGGATTCTTTAAGGTTTTGGTCAATGAGAATAAAAGGGAATTATATGGCTTAGGGTCATTTTTACACTAGAATGACGAATTGGAAACACAGTATATTTGAATGCTTATTTTTCCCTACAATGGATAGTGTTTAGAAGGCTTAGAAGTGCTTACTTAAATGGCTTAGAAGGCAAGATAAGAGATCTTGATTTCATTTCAATGACGACACAAAATATAAAAAAATATAGTGAAATCGAAATATATTGAAATTACAATATATCTAAACACTGATGCGGGTACCTACTGGCAATTTTTTTTAAAGGAAAATACCACCAGAACTTTGGCTTTAATATTCCTTTCTTGGAAAGGAAACAAGACGGTGAGGTATTATCTAACTGTCGTGTAATAAGGTTGGTTTATATTTATAGTATGTAGTATTGTTAACTAATGAGAAACACGAACACTGACACAAGCCTTTTGTAATTTTGGAAGCAACAAAGAGTTTCCTTTTCTTTCTTTCCCTTTTCTCTTTTGATCTACTTTTCCTTATCTGGTTGTTGTTATAAGATTTTTCAGTGCAGTACAAGTCATCCAGTCAGACAGACAGAAAACCTTAGAGCAAAAAACGTCATGTAAAATTCTGAAACCATATAAAATATGAAAGTGCCACAGTGCCCCGAAAATGCCCTAGAAAGTGCCATATGCAGGTGTGGAGACAGCTGCAAACTACAGCTGCACTTAAGAAGGGTCATGGCTTCTAAAAAGGAATTAAGGTGTTGAACTTAGTCAACTAGAATATGATTTTGACTACACTCGTTAAGCCTTATTGCTCCTTACTACACAAATGTTAACAACGGCTAGGTGTTGTTTTATTTCTAAACTTTTGTGCTAGACTGAAATTGTATATCAAGCAAATTTCTATTCTTAGAGTTCAAATTTTCAGTCAGAATTCGGCAGAACTGTTTATAGTTGTAGCTTCTTCTCATATGATCTAGATTCTGAAATCAGGCCCTGATTTTTTCAATTGAGACTGAACTAGTCGATGATGATAAAACATTATCGACCAACCGTTTAGGTGCAAAGATAAAGTTGGTCATCCTCGAATGGGATGGGAGGATTTTGTAAGGGAAAATTAAAGGGAAATAGTAACTCCTTGGGAGGGTGTAAATAGGAAGGCTTTGAATGGATTGGGATGGAGGAGGAGCTTGAATAGCTTTTTTGGCCTCAGTCGACTCCGTGATTGAGTGATTTATTATTATTATTAGTAGTAGCATTGTTTTAATAGCCTAAAATGATATTTTAGTACAAGAAACTGGTTTTCAATTTAAAAAACAAAATTTTCTTGAATAACTATTGTTAGCTGTCTGCACAATGAGGCTAAAAAAAAAAAACTATTTTTTATACAATACAGAGGTCCTTCGGAACATTTTAAATTTTGTGGTACAATGCAAATTTTCCAGTACGCTTTGGTATCACTTCTGACTCAGATATTTTTCCAAATTTTGGTTTATCGAGAATGTTTGTGTTATTACGGAGAATTTTTAACCTGCTCTTCAAATAGCACAAAATAAGCTCTTGTGGTAAAATTTTAGTTGGAAAACTGATACAGCTTGTTTAAAGGAGTTCGCAATGCGGCTAGTTGCCCATTCTCTTCCCACTAAACCTTATATACCTTATCACAAAACCTGATGAATCTGACGGAAGCCGTAAATTCGCCATCTTAGTTGAAATATCAAATAAATATTCAATAACAAAATTGACAAAGTTCCAGTTTTAAATATGGCTATTTGTCAAATATGATGATTTTTCAATCAATTATGTATTTTATGCGGGTTTGTTGGAAAAGGCAAAATTTGACCTTTATAATGATAAAAAAAAGTATAAACAGTTTAGTTTGCAATTTTATCGATTCCATTGTGCAATGTCAATCCAAATTAGTTACGCAAAGGTTCTCAGTGAACAGTTATTGTTTAGGTAAAATAACCTTTTCTACAGTGTAAAACATCGGGATCTAAAAGTTGCGCAATTGTAAGTGCAATTTAGGGTATGTGCATATCAAATACGCCTCTAAAGGTCTGACCATTAAGAAGGGGGACTAGGGAGGGGAAGGGCACACCGCCCCTCCAACGTTTTTGGCATTTGGTAAAATTTTCGCTGAAGGCAAAAATTTCGGCAGAAGTTTTGCAAAATTGCCCAAAATATTGCAAAATTCTGGATTTCTGCAGAAAATTTGGCATAAATCAGGTAGCGATTCGGTAAAATTTATGAAGATGGGGGCCCCCCCCCAATGAAATGAGTCTCGGGACGCCCCTGACTACAAGGCTCATTTTTCACTTGGTCATTATCACTTGACATCGGAAAATTGGTCCTAACTTTGACCCCTCTCCCCCCACCCCCAGGATTTTGACAAAATTTTGCCCTTGATCCAGAGCCTTAATAGTCACATGAGAAGATATTTTTAAGCGCTTAATTCGACTCCTTCTCTCTTCAGAGGTCACAGACCTTTGATAACCCTTAACAATCTGTTTTGTACAGGTTAAACCCTACAAAATAGATGTTCTGCTCAAATGAAGCACATGAATAATGTTCTGAGTCTAATACATTTGCTTAATCTCAATTTATAAGGTTTTAAAGGTCTATAAATCTATTTCTTAAATTTGTGAAGAAACGCTTGGCATAGCTTAAAATTTCACTGATATAACAGGAATCACGTTTTCAAAAACTAATGCGAAAGAATAAGAGATTGACAACTCAAAATCAAGGTAAAACGTTTATTTCAGAATTCAGACTGGTATAGACCTGCTATTTATGAATTCCTCTAAGCCCTGGGAATAAAAAAAGGCATATATAGTGGCTTGGCAAAATAATCCTGGGGACATTATTGGCCCTGTATTCATTCCTGAAAGTATGATTCACATAACTCAGCTACTTTTCCAGATAAGAGAAGCCCCTAAACCAGAATTTTGCCGATGTTTTATCATTCTCTCATATTTATGAATTTTTTTCTCTACAGCGGTGTAATTGGGAGAGGTGATGTAGGGGAACCTGTAATCCCCCTATATTTTGAGAAATACACTTTTCGTGAGTATTTTCATTGGAAATATCTTTTTGCTATTTTCATGGAAAAAATCACAATTTTGTCCTGACAAGATATAGAAGAATACCCACATCCCTAAATTTACGCGAACTGACGTGATTTTACTTATCATAAAATTCATATTATATAATATTATGTCAAATTTCATATTATGATATATAATATTTCATTTTCGTTTATATAGTATATTTCATTTCGATTCCAGAATCTCAGTATTTTCGAATATTGGATAAAAAATTCACACGGACGAGCCAAGATGGAAGGAAAAATCCTTTCCGGAGATTTCTCCGAGTCTCTTATTATGTAGGCTGATCTCCAAAAAAAAAAGTACATATGCAGTATAAAACCTAAAAGTCAAAGAAATAAAAATAAATATAGTTGAATAGGAATTCAAACTACAAACAAACGGAAACTATTATCTACGAATAATAGAAAATCTAAAATAACAGAAATTACTACAAAAAGGAATAGGTTTACCTTCTATCCCCTCCCCCCCCAGACCTTCTAAAGGCCAGAGTACCATTTGCACTTCACTGAAAACAATTCCTGTTTCGGGCAGTGTGTACTGTGTTTTTCGAAACACCAGCATCATCACATCAAAAGAATAATATTACAAATAAGTTCTACAAATAATGGTATCCTAACCCCCTCCTACCTCTCGAATCAATCGAATCGATCCTACTTCCCTCTTCCTCTCGAACCCTCTAAACACCTTTATTTTTATTCATTTTTTTTTTATCAAATTCAATATGCATTTGGGACAGTATCATTGACGTATCTAGGAGGATCGGGGGGGGGGGATTGAACTTTTCTCCCTCATAATTTTTCATCGACACGTAAAACCGTAGCAAAAATACATGTAGACAAATTTTTGCACACGGAAACCTTGATAATCACGAATCTATTGTACCAGTGGCGGATCCAGGGGGGAGAAGGGGGGCACACCCTCCTAGCGTAGTCTAAAGTACTGTAATTTAATCAATTAACTCAAGTTTGCGTTAATTAAACTTGTTCATAACGCAAGTTTATCGGATAAACCTATTTTGCCCCCCCCCCCCAAAAAAAAAAAATTCAGATCAATCTATTTTGCGCCCCCCTAAAAAAATCCTGAATCTGCCCCTGTATTGTAGGTAGTGGGATTCTTTTGTTGTAAACTTCCTTCCCCTCCATATATAGGAAAAGATCCTGTATGTTGACCTGAAAAAAGTTTTTTTTTTATCTGCCAAGAAATAGACAAAAAAGACAGAAAATTGCCACAAAAATCAAGATTTCTGGAAAGAACTAATTAAATTAATTAAAAAACACATGAACTGAAAAACTAAGTAATCGTTTAATATATGGTTAATTCCTAGGTGATGTTTTTTTAAAGACTTGATCAAACTGGCTTATGAATGGCTCAACTACAGCACGAAACAATAAAATAGTTGACCTCTTCTTAAAGTTATTCAGATTGGAAAAAAAAAACACAGACTCCCACATTATATCTGTTTTCCAAATCCTGTTTTCCAAATGTTCTCCAAATGTGTGTTAAATAAATTTATCTTCATTAATATTATAAATAGTACATTTTGCCTAATGAAGCTTCGCTTTTGAATTTATTTTTTCAAAATTGCGTTTATTTTACTTCACTAATATAATGTTTAAAACAAGTTTTTAGTTAATAAAGTACAAATGAGCTCTGGTATTCAGAATGCTTTGGAGGTGCTAGCCCTTTTTAGCATATTAGTTTATTTTTCGCTCAAGGCCTTATGATTTATTATATATTATATATATAAAATAAACTATTACGTTATTATAATTTATTGTACATGATTTACTATTGGTATTTTCGAACTAATCAGGGGAAAAAAGCATACACAATCAGGGATTTTTTTTCCGTTTCAAGGTGTCTGTGGCCCTCCCTCTCACCTCAAACTGCTCTTATGGGGTCCATGCACGTTGCACATAAAACAATTATGAATTAAAACAAAACAAAGAACTTCAAGTGGGAACTTCTATTTTAAGAACTTCTAATTTAAACTAATTCCATAATGTAAGTGAAGCTATTCATACACTATTAAAATATACACAGTGTGTTATTCGGTTTACAATAGTGAGTAATTCTCTTCAGATTGTTTTAAAGAAATTCTCGTTGAATTTTGATTTTCCACGAGTTTTCAGTTTCCAAGCTTTATCTTCGACCTTTTTCAAATAGTTTAAAGACACAGTGTAGTAAAAATCTTCCAACCGGCATCAAAATCTTTTGCAAGAAATGTTTAAAAAAAATTGTTACAAGACCACTAAGGGTACGTTCATAATATATATAATATAAATATATAATAATATATAATAATAATAATAATAATGATGTAAATGAAGTAATTGATGAAGTAATAATGATGAGTAAAATTTAATGGCCATTATTTCACGTAAATTTGGTCATTTGCCTCCATTTTTGCTGATTTGATGACGGCTGTGCAGAATTTAATATTAAACATGCTAGTTAACATTATTCACAAAAAGATTAATACGAAGTTATTTTTTTTACCGTTCTAGCAGTTAATCTGTTCTCATCTAGAACGAAAAAATTAAATTGATTAAACATTATTAAATTTTCGTCAAAGCTGGAACGTGCTTAAAGTCTCATTTGCTTACTAATGACTTGCTTACAAATGAAATAATTTTGTTCATTCCTTAGCTATTATAAGTTTCTTATTTTTTGTTATTGTTTTGTTCCACGTCTTTATTTAAATATTATACTCAAATTCTCTCTATATTTTCATTTGTTAATTTTTTTTTTAGATGTAACAGAAAAATAAACTTTTTAGTTATAATAAATAACAGTTATGCAGATCAAATATCTTTATATTGTTCTGTAACTAATATTTTTCATGAAAATAACGGTAGCACTTTTTTCTTGAAGGGAACTTGGAATTGCTAAGAGAAGGGAGAGTCCGAAAAAGTCAGTCAACAGGAAAATGCGCCCATTTTTTTTTTTTTTTTTAAGAAATTCATAAATATTCTAATAGAACTGCTTGTGTTAAAAAACCAAAAGAATGAAACGGAACTGTTTTTATCAAGAAAGTCACATATATAATTTTTTAACTTCTCTATATTTTCATTCTTCTCTCTATATAACCCAACTTCTTTCTATATTTTCATCTGTTAAATTTTGTTAGATGTAACAGAAAAATAAACTTTTTAATTATAATAAATAATAGTTATGCAGATTAAATATCTTTTTATTGTTCTGTAACTAATAATTTTCATGAAAATAACGGTAGCACTTTTTTCTTGAAGGGAACTTGGAATTGCTAAGAGAAGGGAGAGTCCGAAAAAGTCAGTCAACAGGAAAATGCGCCCATTTTTTTTTTTTTTTTAAGAAATTCATAAATATTCTAACATAACTAATATTTTGTTAGATGTAACAGAAAAATAAACTTTTTAGTTATAATAAATAACAGTTATGCAGATTAAATATCATTTTATTGTTCTGTAACTAATATTTTTCATGAAAATAACGGTAACACTTTTTTCTTGAAGGGAACTTGAAATTGCTAAGAGAAGAGAGAGTCCGAAAAAGTCAGTCAACAGGAAAATGCGCCCATTTTTTTTTTTTTAAGAAATTCATAAATCTTCTAATAGAATTGCTTGTGTTAAAAAACCAAAAGAATGAAACGGAACTGTTTTTATAAAGAAAGTCACATATATAATTTTTTAACCACCCCTACAACAATTTTCACTGGTATAAATCGAAACAATATTAAGCAGTCTTTTAAACATTTTTTTTAAACAATCAAACAATATTAAAAGTATTTGCAGTGATTTAGAATGGCATATTCTAATCAAAATTTTCTGATTTCAGATTTAAATATCCTGCAGAACTATGGAGCTACCAGCAGTCTCTGATACACCAGTTAGCTACATAACTCTACTTGTTATGCCTCCTTTCAATGACGTAAACAAACCAGCTCACATAGTGATACCGCCCATAGTGCCACTATTTGAAAGTGTTGTCCCCTATATACCCTTAATAGTAACAGGGGCAGTGTTTCTAAGTGCTGTTCTTGCGGCGGCATTGGGTGGAATTCTATCTGGTGCCACGAGGATACTCATTGTGCAAAAAGAGCGGAAAATTGAGAGGTTCCTTCGGAAGAAATATTGTAAAGGATATGGGAAGTATGCTAGTGAGTGTTATAGTGGTAGGTATTACAGAGAAGCTTTAAGGACATTGGGCAATGAGAAAATGGAGTTATTAATGAGAAACTTGCTGTAAACTCTTAATCATTTTTGTTAACTAAATATATATTGTTATAATTTTAGGAAATAAAATGTTCTAATCGTTAGACACAGATTACTATAAAAATAAAGAGAGAAAAATAACATTTGTTTAAAAAATTAACAAATTTTTCTCCAAGGGTGAAAAAAATCAGGCATGCAGCCAGAGAGTCAGGGAATGACTCACTTTCACTTTATTTCATCTTAGGATGGCCTAATTATTCAACATGATTGCAGTATTTAAAACTTCCTTAGCTATAGATTGGACACCCATGTGACAAAAAATAATTTGAAATATACTTGACATTGAACTCCAGCCACGGATCTTTTTCTGAGGATTCTCTTGATCGAGTTATTATTGTCAATGAGAAAAGTAAGTAGATAAAAAATATTTTTGTTTTTATTTGAGGTAGAGGCTGACACTAGGCCTAATACTCGAAGGAACTGAAATTATAGTTCATGTGAGGGTCTGTGCCTCCTCCCTCAACTCAATAGTCTTGACATTGTGGTTTAGTTCGCTTGAAATACTGAAAGAGCAAATTCTTTAACCATAGTACAATGGGAATGAGATTAAAAGTACAATTCACTGAGATGTGGGCTAAGGTGGGGAATTTATTGGATATTTATTTCCATATAGGGGGGGGGGGTGTTCTCTGGAATGCTTCAATCGGTGAAAGGCGAGGTACAACCCACTCACAGCCCTACTGGCTGTCATGTGGCAAACGAAGGAAGTGGTCACACCAGGAAACAGTGTGCCGCGCAAGCAGTGTCAAGAAAGGAGTTTACGGAGTACGGGACAGGAGTGTCTTGTTGGTAACAAAGTTAGTCCTACCAAGACCCTCGACTCTTCGAATATGTTTGATATAGGTGAAATCGACAGTGTTGAGGACAGATTTTGAGGCTGACCATCTCTCTGCTCCATAAAGAAGCATCGTGCTGGCTAAAGGGTTGTTAATACGTATTTAGTGCGGTAGTTTATATTTGGTTTTTCCCAAGTGCTATTCAGCCTCCCAACAAATGCTGATTCTTTGGCTATTCGATGTATAAGATCTTTTTGTGATCAAACCATTTCTCAACAGTGTGGATCCCAGGCAAAGCCGTATCCAGGGAAAGGTTTACGGGATTTGAAACGTTTGTTTGGCTCGTAATAACGTAGGAAACATACATATAAACTAGTTTTGATGTGTTTTTAAAGTTTTTTTCCTGTAAAACCCCTTCTTTCGAAAAAATACCACCCACAAAAATACTGGATATGGTCCTGATCCCAGGTAAGTCAAATCTTCAACCACATTTATTGAGCCACTGCCAATGCTGACTTCCTTTGCAGTGGACAGTGACGGCGGGGGGGGGGCGGGCTCAACTTTGGTCATAACTTTGATTTTCTACCAGTTGATCCGTAGACCAAATTTCGATACCTCTTTTGAAAGCACACGGAGAGCCTCGGTGACTTTTTTTTTTTTTACAATGTAAGCGACTAAAGCCACATCATCATTAAAGTCAGCATCAGTAAGTACCCAGTCTCCGAACTAAAGACTGAATCGAAGGCGATATGTCGTGCAAGTCATGATGTCGTGCATCTATCATACAGTTGAAGAGCTCGGAAAAGGCGGTGCAACCTTGCCAGACGCCTGTCTTCATTAAGAATGTGGGGACTGCGTATTCCATTGAATTAAATCAAAATATTTTTAATGAATCCAGGTTGTCAAAATGGCATAGTCAGGATGTCTTATGACTGGAATAGGGTATAAAGTAGACACTTTAAGGTAAAGTTTATGAGAAGTAAATAAAAAATATCTATGTGCACCCAGTTGTATCAGCAACAGGATGTATCAACAATATCTCAAGAATGGCTAACTGTGTGAATCTGAAACTTCCAGAGCTACTAATATTACAGCTTGTGCTACTACTATTAAACTAAATCAAGAGGGTTCAAGTATATCCAGGTAGTCAAAATAGCATAGATACAATGGCATAGGAATAGATTAGTATACTAAGTTGTGTTTTCATGGAAAACTGAAGAGGTGTAAAACTAAATCAAAAGTAACTATGAATATCCAGGTTATCAAAAGGGTGTTCATGCAGTATCCCAGGAAAAGCTAGGGGTGTTACTTTGGATCTTTAAGAGCATTTTATAAGAAATGTTGAACTGAACTGAACAGTATTATATCCACCCATATTTTCATAAGGGCAAATTTGGAATATCTTTCGGAACATGGCAAGAGGGCGTTTAATTCAGCATGGATGTTAAAAGAGCGTATCTGAACATTATAGGGAATAACTAAGGGCATTCAAATGAAACTATTAAGGGATGTTGGGGTGTATACAGGTTCTCAAAAGGGTGTATCAGTGATATCTCAGGAAGAGATAATGGTACTAAATTAAACATTACAGGGCTTCTTCAACTACTACGGCTATTAGTACAACTACTACATATCGAACTGCTAGTACTACTGCGGCTATTTACGACTGTGACTGGTTTTGTTTTTGACTTTTTGCAACTGCAAAAACTTGTGACTGAGACCCAACTGCTTGTTTTGCCACTGTGACTACTTGGAATTGTTATTGCCACTACATTCGACTTTGAACGCAACAACTGTTTACGTCTGCAGTTACTTACGACTGTGACGGCAACTACTTGTGACTGCAAATACTTGAAACAGTAGCTGTGGCTACTTGCGACTGCGACTACTTGTAACTGCTACTGCTACTAATGGGATCTGCAACTGCGGCTACAAGCGATTATGACTACTTGTAGCTGCTATCTACTCGCAACTTGCGCAACGTGACAACTTGCGACTGCTACTACTGCTACTTCTACTACCACTGCTACTACTATTGCTACTGTTACTACTACTAATAATAACACTGCTACTACTATAGAACTAAGTCAAAAGATTTTAAGTGCACCCAGCTTTTCAAAATGGAACAGGTGCAATATCTCTGAATGAAATAGGGTATTAAGTTGAAGTTTTCAGGAAATTTGAGGGGGATGTAGAACTAAACGAAACTAAATTATGTGTGTCCAGATTGTTAAAAGGTTATTTTTGCAATGTTCATGAAAAACCTCCAGTTTTGTTCAAAGGACGTATGTGCGATATCTCAGAAACGGCTATGAATATTAAGTTAAAACTGTCAGAGTATGATGATTGTTAAATACAACAAAATCAAAATGCACTACGTCCATCCAGGGTTGTCAAAAGGGAGTCTCTGCTATATTTTAAGAAAAAATAAGGAAATTAAGTTGAAACTTTTAGGATATGGGGGCGGTGATAGTTGATAAATATTTATCTATACTCAAGGCTGTAACGTGGGGCGGGGGCAAGGATTCCGTCAGACCTATTAAGACCCAAATATTAAGGAAATTTTCAACCCATATATTCGAAAATTTTACCCCGTAACCATCGATCCAAAGCATTGTATTACAACTACTATTAAAAACTATTGCAAATGATCCAACATATAGCCTAAATAGTAAATCAAAAGCTGGAATTTTATGAAAAAAGCAGAAAAGATTTAAAATATTCATTTCTTAGCAAATTTTAGAGTACAAGTGCCATAAATCACCATTAATAAATAAATCAAACCCAAAACGAACAGAAATTACTGTAAATAATCCAAGTTGAAGCTCAAAACAAGCAGAAACCGCTACAAAGAGGAGTTAAGCTAACGCTTCCTGTGCCTTCTAAAGACCAGATTTTCTTTTCACTTTACTGAAAACAAAATACGTTCCAACTGTTTTCTATTTTTCATCTTTATTATATCTAAAATAATTTAGACTCTCAGGAATGATTATTAGTATACACATTAAACTGTCAATTCACAATCATTTATTTTTTCAGTTATCTCGGATATGATGGTGATTTTTGTTATGTAATGAGAATTAAGAAAACATAGCTCTAAACAACGATAGATTTAAATGAAGAATAAAGTGAAGAAATAGAATTGGAAAAGAGTAAAGTTAATGAAACAAGAATGAAGTAAAAATTATTAGTAATGATAGAGTATGCAACAAGAAAACAAAATGGAAAAATCTAAAAAGAAATATATGAAAAGCTTCAAAATTCAAACCTAGAAATCTTGATAATTTCTATCAAAAAAATTAAAAAGTCTCAACAACAATCATTATCAAGAAACCTCAAAAAATTCAATAGCTTTAAAACTCCAATTTAAAATTTGGAATTTTAAATTCAGAATTGTTAATACGCGTGTTTTTTCTTTAATTTGTAATGAAGGTTGGTCGAAATGGACGGTCTTTGGCAAGTAGCTAAAAAGTTCATTCTATCCAGCAAGAAGTGGGGGAGAGGGGCCTGTCAGTTACGCAACTTCCTCAAGGATATTTAATATAAAGAGGATAGGATAGGAAGTGGACGGGAAGAAAGCAAGCGTCCTTGTTGTGCCTTTAAAGTGCATGGAGCAAACTGACCTATGACGGTGACAAGGGGATCGAACCCACAATCAAGTCACCAGGATATGTAACAAAGGGGTTTCTGGGTCTTAACTATACTTTGTAGAAAGTAAAGAGTAAATACAAAAATCAACACTTCAAAAAAGGTAAGAAACAGTTAAAACCTGCTGAATTTACAAGCAGGTTAAACAAATAAAAAAAACACAAAGTCCTTTCAGTCTTATGACCCTGAAACCCAAAACATAATGTAGTAAGAAAAACTACTATAAGAAAGACTAAAAATGTGTAAGATTAATATTAAAAAATTAAACAATTATAAGGTAAAAAGATGGAATGGAGGAGATTCACGTATAAACACAGCAATTTTATACACGAACCACAGCTCTTCAGGAACCAATGATTTGCACTTTCAACTGCAAATATTCCTAGATGTGCTAAAAGCAATAAAGAAATCCCAGCAGATTACTTTCTAGCCCTCAACTAAATTGAGAAAATGTTTCACATCATCGCTTTAAGCAGTTGTCCGTTTTCTATAAAACGCCTTAAGGCAACGGAAACTACTTAAAAAGTAGATAATCCCCCGAGGGAAACTTCCTCCAGGAAAAAAGAACAAGAGCAAACCATTAGTCTTCTCTATCAGAAAATAAATATAAAAAATTGATGATTGTTGATGCCACTCTAAGTCATAAAATTGATCATTTCAAGAAGAAGAACAAAACTCACCAACCAATGAGCACATTTTTCTCGTATTTTTACATAATTTAGAATGTAATTTACTAAAGGCCATTGAACAATACACCATAGATGATAAATTTATAACTAAAAATATTTTTTATGGAACAACTCAGATATTTTGAGATACAGCAATTATTTTGATATCAAACAATTCGTGGTAAAGAACTATAAATAAGAAGTGACTCTGGCCAATAGCCACCAAAACACTAAAATATGGAATTAATTTAAGAATTAGTAAATCAAAAGAATTGACGTTTCATGCTGATTCAAAATATATGAAATTTTTAACTTTCATTTTATTCATCAAAGCTACGAGCCTGAGAAAATTTGTTAGATTTTAGAAAATGTGAGAAAACATCTACTAAAAGGTAAGTGGTCTTAATAAAAATCGTATCGTTAGATTCAGCATATCAGAGAACCTATTTTTCAAGTTTCAGGGTCCTATCTACAAAAATATACTTAAAATGTCTCCCCAGAAGAAACGTCACGAAAGTAGAGATGACCCTATAACTCCGAACAGGGCTCCTTATATGGGCATAGAATACTGACAGGGCTCCTTATTTGGGCATAGAGTCCCTAGGGAGAATGATTACGTAATGG
>JAQQPU010007124.1:0-11997 GCA_029168905.1 Artemia sp. Kazakhstan ARC1039
TCCTGTTGTTTTGCAGATACACGGTTTGGATATCCTGGATGAACCTAAAGTCTTTTGACATAGTTCAATCTCCCCCTCAACTAGCTGTTCCTTTGATATTGCCCAAGCCCATCTTTTCCATTATAGAACAAGTTTTTAAACAATTGCTAATTTGCTGGGGATCATGTCATCCCCATAGGCATATTCATTGGACTTTCTACTATTGTAACCAAAATTGATGTCTCAAAATTTTGATTGGATGTCTTTTGAGTTTACAGTGGGCCAAAAAGAGTATAGGAGGGGGAGTGGATGCCTCCAATCATTTCATACTATTAAAAAGAAAACTAGAACTCCCATCGAATGAACCCCTTCCAAAATCTCTTCGACCACCCCTTTCATATGAAGTAGCTCTGGAAAAAAAATATTATACATTGAAAGATTTTGTAAAACTGGTTACGCCAGAGTATTACCTCTGGATAAAGTTATAGTTGAATCATAAAAATATTAACTCTCTTTTATTTCCAGTATGTCTTCAATATCAAAGAAAGTAACAAGCCTAATAAGGCAATTGTCATTTTCATCAAATGTAGATGATGCAAGTGAATCTAGCAGCATAAGCGAAAAACGCCGAAAAAATCAAGTATTTCGAAGTAAAAGTGGTGGCCACATACCCTCTAAATCAAAATCAGACGAAAGTCAGAAGAGAAAACATTCTACATCAGATAAAAACAATAAGAATCCCTCGTGTTGCCATGCTGGTGTGGGGTCTTGCTTCTTGTGCTCGTATTTATCCAGGTACTTCTTTTTACTTACTGATTATGATTACAAATGCATACACCATGTTGTATATCAATGGCATAGGCGTAAGATAGGATTTATTTACGAATGATCACAAGCTTAGATGGGCCAGGCTCACTCTGCAGAGTAAAAGACACCGCGTACAAATAAGATATATAAAAAGATCTTTTAGTACCAGAATTTAACGTGTCGAAAAGGTTAAAAACGTTGAAAAGGGTAAAAACAATTAAAATTAGTAGAATTCCGAACGGATCTTATTACACGGAAATTATGTACATATTTCTTGTACAAAATTATGTACAAGAAAAAAAATCTTCTAATTCTGGACAGACAAGATGACAACTTTTTAATGCATTTGGAATGGACGCTTGTTTGCCTGCAATTCCAGGCGACTTAACGGTCATGTGTATATTCTAAAGTTTGGTCAACCTGCCTGAGACTCTAGGTGGGCGTGCCTCTCGAAAAGCTAACACACAAGTATTTGTCCAATTTGAGAGTCATAGCTACTCCCGCCGTTTGCCCAAGCCGTTTACCAAAACGCTTGGAAATTTATAGGTCTCCCAATTCATCTGCGAGTCCAGGGAACTTCTCCCTGACATTCTAAGCAGACATGTAACCCTAACAAGACCCACCCTCCTGCCTAGAGTGTCGGGCCAGGTTTGGGGATGGTTCTATGCACACAATTACGGGGATCATTACATTTTTCCAAGGGGATGGGTTGAAAACACACACAAAAAATGTACTTTTAGACACAAGTAAGCCGTAAATCTAGACAGTTCAACAGAATTAGACATGACAACCATGACAATCCTCTACATGGTGGAATGTTGACATGGCTCTCACAACCATTGGAGTCTACAAGTAAGTTATCCTCACATCAGAGGGTTTTAAAAAATCACAATCCCTAAAAGAGTTAGGGGCTGAAAATAACTTGTTCTTACTTTCTTTGTGCTAATCACCCTCAACAGGAAGCTTTTGGGCGGGAATATATATTGAAAGACTTTATGTACCAATCAGTTACCACATAGGAGGGCCTCCTTATTGAAGGCCCTCAGCTATTGCAATAACTGACTATCACAAGGAAAGACATATTTTCCAACTCTTGCGGAGACATAAGTACGGTTCAGATATCAGCGGAGTTTTCTTGGGAAGGGAAGGTTGGGAAACTAAGAAAACTTCACTTTGAGGAATAGTTTTCCCTAAGGTGGTCTATGGAACTGACCTTATTGGAACTTTCTTATTAGTCAGAGTATACAGGTAATATGAAAGTTCTGAGGAGTTTCTATTCCTCTCACTGATCGACATTCAAGTAACCTACTATCTTGAATAATTGTTCAAGTGACTAGAGAGGGCGTAGAGTATTCCACGTTCTAAGATGTTTGGATAAAAAAAAAAACACACAAAAAGATCCTCCAGTCATTGCTGGCAAATAGGGTGTCAAACCGACGTTTCAGTTGCTGGAAATTTTTTGCAGGCACAAATAGTAAGCCTGTTGCCCTGCTTTGGGGTAGGGCGGTATATTTATATGAGCACTGTATATTTATATGATGATCTACTGTATATAATAGTTTATCTGTTAATGACAGCAACTATATATTTGACCGAAATATCCAGAGACTTTTTTGTTGTTTCACTGTCAAATAAAAGGATTTGTCCCTATTGAATTGTTATTTGTACTGTGCTACCAGAAGGTGGAAGTATTAGATCTTTAATATATATTTTGTTTAGTTTTGCTATGGCTACTATTTCAATCAATCAATCGATTAGTTTATTTACTGCGCCGTAATATTATAAAAATAGAAGCGACGTTGTCAATATAAAAAAACATTGGCATTATCAACATCACATTAAAGCACTAAAAACAATTAACTATGTACAGTTATTAAATAATTCGGCAAAATATGGTAGAAATGAAGATACGTAGCGCTGATTTGAATTCGGTGTTGGTTGTTTCAGGACAACTTTAACAGCAGCATTGCTCCTTATCGCAGGACCGTCAATTCTTGGCTCTAAGAAATTCGGTAAGATGCTTCCATACCGTTGTGAAAGAAGGCATTGGCGGCCCAACCTCATGAGTGCTTCGTTTCTGCGTTGGAATAGGGTTTTGAGACCTAGCCTTTGGAGACTCTCCTCGTATGAACTGTAGGCTTGGCCGAGGATGATGCGGCAAGCCCGTTTCTGCATCTTCTCTATTTGCTTGTCCTGTTCTTTTGTTACGGATGCCAAGCATGACAACCGTATTCCAGGGCGGGTAAGATGTATGTTTTTAGGATGTTTATAAGGGCCAGGGCGGTAAAACTAAAGCGTTTCAGGTTCGCGAACGATCTTAGTAGTCTTGCTCCTTTGCTTACAATCTTATTAACTTGGGAATCCCACTTCAGGTTTTTGTCAATAATAATTCCAAGAATTTTGGCAGAGTCCACTGATTTGAGCACAACTTCTTTTTCAATGTTGCCTATGTGTTTCTTGAAGAAGGTCACTCTCATGGCAACGCTTTTTCCCTTGCTGATTTCCATCCTAGCCTCCTGAGCCTCCATTATCAGTTCATCAAAGGCTAGCTTAAGCTCGTCTTTGGCTGTGGCTAATTGAAGCAAGAGAGGTAAGGAGAGGTCATCAGCAAACTTGGCCCTGTTTGGCTTTTTCTTAAGTAGCTATTTTCAACTATGCAGAAGTTTAAACATCAAAACACACACGTTTGACATTTAAGTCTCCAAGTGACTATAACTAAAGTCCCATTAAGATGAAATTTCGAGTCTTAACAAGAATTTATATCATCAGTAATTCTGTTACCAGTCTGATTCTTCTGGTGCTAATAAATATACTTAGATCTAGGTTCATGCTGTTTGTCCTCTGTTAGAATACCTGTGTACTTCATTATTGGAGAAATTATTGATGGTTCAAAGCTATGGATCTGTGTATGACATTAATTATTGGTTTGTTTAATGTTTAGTTTATGTAAATATCTTATAAAATTTGTTTCTAGTGACCAATCTAGAGCTGATCAGCCTGTGATTACGTACGGTAAGTCTGGTGAAGATTTGCCTCGTTTGAAGATTGCTCACCTAAAATCACGTATTGTGGCCACTCAAACTGGCCCAGATAAAGGGATTGAAACAATCAATCCTGTCAATTCTCACTTTACATCTAAAGAACCTGATATCTCTTTTATTGACTTGGATAAAGACACTGACACTTCTACAGTTGAGAAAAAAATGGGAGGGTTTAAAACGGACCAAAATGAGAATCATGACCTTCTTCAACGAACTCTTCAAGATGATGGATTTGTTGGTGGTATTGAAAATTGGACTTGCCCATCCGAGAGGGCTTATGGTATTGCTGTATCATTGTATGAAGTCAACCCTGTAACATCCGTTCAGTCTGGTGAGTTAACAATGTTTTAGTTTTCTAAATGTCCTTGTATTTATTGATTTGCCATTTAAAACTTTTGAATAATATTTAAAATTTAATGAAGCAGTTTTTCATTAGATATTTTAATTCAGTAGGCTACCAAATTTGTAGGAGTAGAAATAAAATTCAACAGGAGAAGGGACTCCTTGGGAAAACCTAGGATCTTTTATCACAAATATTTTTTGTGAAGAAAAGTTTTAGGGCTTTTCCACACTTGTTGGGTAGAAAATTAAAGAATAAGAAATATGCAATAAGTTGTACCTTTTCTATTAATAGTGGGCATAGACGCCGGATCAAAGTTGCAGCAGTAACTGCAACCTACCAAAGAGCAAATCACGGCTCATTGTAACCCACAGCACTTTTTTCTTTCTTTTCTAATTTTACGCAAATAAAAGCCAACATTCATAAATCAACATTCTTTTTTAGCATCGCTATACATAGAAGAGAATTGTACAATCCTCCGTATTAGAAAGAACACTGAACACATGGTGCAAGTATGTAAGGGGGCGTATTTTTTCGAGTGGCAGGAGGGGTACAAATGAACCAAGCTACGTCATTTTGCTCTATTTAGATGAGGTGTGCTAGAATAGGCTTAAAATGTTTGATCAAAGGAGTATGTGATACTGATCAGAGAGAAAACTAAAGTCTGTCTCGGAAAATAAAGAACAACCAATGCTATCTGGGATCACTAAGCAAAATTTTGCGCTTGATTATAAAACCCTCAATGAAAAATCTGTTGCGATGATTTTCGTTTTTTTTTTTGTTTTTTTTTACTTTTGCTTCAAATTTAACTAAATATTAGAGAACCATATTTTCCAAAAGCATACTAATGATGTAATTTTGTTGTTAGCCTGTATCGTTCATACTAGACTTGCTCTGACTATTTCACCGTCAATAATTTGAAAAGCCAAAGAATCGGCCATCTTCCAGAAAATTTCAAATTGGACTCTTGCAAACGTAGAACTCTTGAAAACGAACATTTAATGTTTTTGATTTTTCTAAGCGATAATATTTTTTTTAATTCCTCTTAAACCCAAGTTAAACCACCAAAATGTCATGTCTCTCTTTGGTTTGATGCATTATTATCCAACAAAATAAAAATAAATTCAACAACCTTAACCAATGATAAGTTAATGCAACACATAAAAAGATATGATCCAGGAGACCGAGCATTGCTCAGTAAAAAGAAACAGTTGTTTTAAGAAGTGCAATTTTATTTTTTGTTCTGCAAACTGATTTTTGCATATTTATATCGACAAACTATTTTATGCTATGACAATCAAATTAAATTATGATGCACTTTTCAAAATGTTTAGACTCCTCCTCATAAAATTTTATTGCAACTATTCTAAGTATTTGTGACGTGATTCATATGAAAAATGTTTGAAAAAATTAAGGCTCTAAACGAATTTTATCCAAAGTTTGGGCTATCTAAGTCATTTTTCACACCAGAAGATGCTACTTTGCCAATTTTCAGAAAATATTATAGTGGTTTATTCGAAAAAAAAATGCGAACACAGATATACAAAATTATTACGCCAAAAGGCTGCGTAAAACACTTGGTAATGACGATGCAGATCTAATAAACAGGATTTTTTATTGTTTCAAGAAAATTCATGCCCAAAAGTAGCGAAATTAGATGTATCGTAGCCCAAAAACCCGTCACGTGGGTTTTTAGTAACTTGTCCCGCGAAACAGAAAATTAATTAGCCCAATTGGCGGAAATAGTCCAACCTGGCAAGACAGCTTGAAAATCCTGTCCTTTCGGTACAAACTATAGCTTTATTCATGTAACTGACAAGGCAGATCTAATAAACAGGATTTTTTTTCAAGAAAATTCATGGCCAAAAGTAGTGAAATTAGAAGCATTGTAGCCGTAGCCCGAACATCGAAGTCGAGTACATTATCCACTGTGCTAAGCCAGCTTGTAAACACTAATAAAAAGAAACAGAATGATGAGAAGTGCATATGAATGCGACGTTATTCATATGAAAAACGTTTTTTTTTTTCAAAATTAAGATTCTAAACGAACTTTCCCCACAGTCTTGCCCTATCTTGATCATTTTTTTTTCAAATCAGAAAATGGTACTATGCCAATTTTCAGAAAATATTATAGTGGTGTATTCAAGAAGAAAAATCAAAAACACGAATATACAAAATTAATGCTCGTTTACTAAGACAGATAATAGAAGTAATATCTGATCATAACAAGTGTCATTTTTTTTCCGAAGCTCCATCCTTTCACTCTTTTCTCCTTCCCATAGTGCTGGTGGTGCAATGAGTTTTTGATTATAGCAGTTATAGGCATTTCTTTTACAGGTGACCCAATAGCTGACGCATTTGCAGTTTTGGCTCGAGAAAACAGTGCCATCTTAGCCGTGGCTGATGGTGTTAATTGGGGTGAAAAGGCTAAATTAGCTGCTCGGTGTGCTGTCTATGCATCTGTTCATTATCTGAATCGCATATTGTTTGAAAATGGCCTAAGAAAATTAACAACGTCTGTAAGTCGTTTTCCTTAGAGTTGTGCATTTAAATTAAGTTAAAACTAGACAAAATTCCCAGCTAAAATATCTAACAATTTACTTTTTGCCTATATTTTTGACACAATGGATCCTTCTTCGCATAGGCTCGAAACCTCCAGTTTATGGCCTTAGTCCTTGAATAGTAAATAGTAAAATGAATCCTTCTTCGCATAGGCTCGAAACCTCCAGTTTATAGCCTTAGTCCCTGAATAGCAAATAGTAAAATGAATCCTTCTTCGCGTAGGCTCGAAACCTCCGGTTTATGGCCTTAGTCCCTGAATAGTAAATAGTAAAATGAATCATTCTTCGCATAGGATCGAAACCTCCAGTTTATGGCCTTAGTCCCTGAATAGTAAATAGGCTATATGAAAATTTCTATTCTCTTCCATTTTGACCTGTTCGGACAAAAAACGGCCACTGTCTTTGACACCAGGGATCCTTTCATGCATGGTTAAGCCTGAACTTTGGGTGAATTTCTTTTCGCAAATCTCACACTCAAAAGGTTTTTCACCAAAATGAATTCGCATATAATTAGTTAAGTGGTCACTATGGTAAAAGGCTTTTATACAGACCTCAAACTGGTAGACCTGCTACTTAGTATGAGTTACCATGTGCTTAGTTACATCTGATATTATAACTAAGCCCTACACACAGATTTGACATAACCTCTTCCTACTTCCTCCGTAACCTCCTCCTAATGTACTCTCCTAACCCATTCCGAATATACTCTCCTAGCATAATAGGCAAGTAGACACTTTCTGCACCTTCTTTTTAGTGAAAAAAATTCGTCAGGTCAAACCAAAGCTAAAAACAATGTTGATTTGCTCTCATTAATAGATACCTATTAGCAGACATATGTACAGATTAGAAATCGTTGCCTGCTGAAGATTTGAACAAGGTGCTGTATGTCTTTCTTTTTGCTGAAAAGTTGGTAGTGGGCAAAGATTGGGTTTAGCCTTGACTTCGCTTACTTTTACGCCGAGCCAGCATAAAGGTCATTTTGCCCCAAGTTGGGCTTTAGCTTGTTTCTTTACAGTGTCCAGAATTAATTGGTTTTGCACCGAATTCAGATTTAGCTCGTTTTTTCACCAATTCAGGTTATCTACTCTTATAATTTTGACCTAAAATCCTACTTGCAAATGTTCTGCTTTTCATTCTAAATATTTTTTTTTCATTTTTACCGAATTTTGACTCATTGATGTTAAATAAATAATCGGTGGATATGCGTGTGGGGTAGATCGACACGTATATGCAATGATCTTAAGCATTGACCTCAAATTTGAGATCGAAACTTAATGGGATCTCAGTGAGATCAAATTTGGCTCGTTTTTTCACTATTTCAGGATGATCTGAAGTTTTCTTAAGTTTATGAACTTGAAAATTAAATGATTTTCTATATTTAAGAAAGTATAAAGGAGATTCTTTTGTGGTAGGTTTTGTAAAAAAGTGTCCTCTTTTCGAGTTTTGGGCATTTCTGGCATGGTTGCTCTTTGCATCACCTGAACCTCTTGATTATATGTATTCACTTTGCCCTGTCTTCACAAACTTTGTGAAGGCCTGTCTTCACAAACAAAGAATGTAATTATTCAAATTCAAAATGCCATGTTTTTTTTATTTGAAAACTTAACCCGAGTTCTCTTCTCCCATTCCTCAGCTTTACTGACTTAATCACAATGTTGAATGAAATCAGATGTACTAAGAGACGATGGACGATTAAGGAAATTAAGAAATAAATGAAAAATCGATGGGCTGGTAACGAGCTAATCCTAAAGAAAAAGGGACATCAAACTGAAAACATTTTGGGTCCGTGGTCCCATCTTAGATCTAATCATACTTGAAAACCACAATTTTCTAAGATTTCTCTGCAAAAAAAGTCATGTAATCTTAATGAAAATCGCACCGTCATATTCAGCGTATCAGAGAACGTTACATTAAAGGCTTCAAAGCCCCCATCTTCAAAAATGTGGAATTTCGTATTTTTGCTATAAGAAAGCCAGTGATCTTTCTTTTGGCAAAAAACAGAAAATTCCACATTTTTGCAGATGGGAGCTTTAAACCTTTTTTTTAGGGTTCTCTGATACGCTGAATATGTGGGGGGGGGGGTGCGATTTTCATTAGGAATTCATGACTTTTCATGACCCCCGCTCTTTCTTGTCGAAAATCAGGCAAATTTTCTCAGGCGTATAATTTCATGGACAGAATAAGTGCCTTTAAGTCTAGCAAGAGAGGGTGGGTGGGCATGTACCCCATATTATGTTTCAAATATAATTGCAATATCTCCTGAAGAGAATGGTGTGTTTAGTTTGCTTCTTTCAATTAAATCAATTCGATTTATAGAAGATTCAAATCCCACATTCTTTTTGGGTCACCCTATATATGTTTTTTGCGTTTTTTTTTCAACTTTTATTTAGTATTGTATTGCAGGGCTGCCATGAAGTCTTTAAAGTCCCTAAAATCGAGTGAATATCCCTATTGGTCCCTTAAATTGATAAAGGTCCCTAAAGCCCAAATTTCTTGCTTTGGTTTAAAGCTTCGTATTCTGAAGGCTACCAATACCTGTGAGTATACGGTTTTCAGTATTTTTGTTTGGGTTGAGATTCTTGGAACCTCTTTTTGCTTGTCTAAGAAAGACAAAACTTGTTGGTACACAGGCTACAGCGTTAGTATGTGGACAGAGTGGACAGACAAGTAACGAAAAAGAGTGACTCCTTTTGCCTCTGGAGTCAATAGGCTAGGATGCGGCAAGGTTTGGTTGGCTTTGTTAATTACGTAGAAAACAAATAAGAGGGGAAAAAAAAAGAGAATGGCTCGAGGAACAAAATACGAAGGAGGTGGGGTTAAAACCAGGTTTTTTGCGCGATTTTGAACTTACATTTATTTCTTGAACTATTAGACTACTTCCTAGCGCCCTTTTTTATTTGAATACATTTCTGGTAATAGCCTATATATTTTAATACTAACTTCTTTTCTTTTTTTAAAGTTTTGGGTTTGAAGTTCCATTTTGAATTAGAATGGGAAAGTGCAAATTCTGGGAGAGTTGGTTGGAAGAGAAAGATGCGACAGGACACTAAATGAAAGAGTGGTGCAGAGCCGTTCCGGGGGATCTGTTTTCTTTCTACTGTTCTATCTGCAATACATCGCTTGTCTGCCGTAAGGGCTCCTACGTTTTACTGCAGAACACCAGAACTGCTGAACATAAGAAGAATGTTATCATAAAGGTAATGCCGAATCAACTTCATCTCTCGGCAACATCTTCCATGGAGAGCGGCAAAACGGCAAAACTGCCCACGCACCTAGGTGCTTACGTAGTGCGGTGTGAAATAACAAGTGCAAAAATTAAATGGGCTCTGGAGATGATTGAGTCTGACTATTCTGGGAAATCCGTAGACGGAAACGCAGATGTGTATGGAAAAATGTTCCGAGATTAAATGGTCAAAAACTTTTCCTTCGGGCGAACTAAGTCCGCTTATTTTTTTAACCGAAGCTCTTGGATCCTATTTCCGGAAGATTGCCCTTGATGAAGTCGGCAGAAAGCAGTTGTTGAAAGCGTTAACTTTTCTTCATCCCGATGAAGTTTCAAAGCCAGTTTCTGCTCACAGTTTATTATACGTTGCCAGGAAGTTACCCATCGTGACGCAAAAAGACATGGTAGCTGGTGAGTTTAAGCTAGTCCAGTTATCTGGACTTCCATTGGAGCCAGGAAGGATCGACGACAATTGGAACAACGAGTTTCAAGGAGGGAAATATCCAAACTTGTCTGAAGTCGTAAAAAATGCTTTGACCATTTCTAACGGGTCTGCCAGAATTCAGCTGGGTTTCTCCCTTTCTGGGTGAGTTCTCAGTGAAGAAAGCTTCGATGAACGAACTTTGTATGCAAAACTGTTACATAGGTGGAGCAGATTTGAAAGGCATGTGCAAAATGTTGCTGTCTCTGAAGACTTGATAAAACTGGCAAAATCCGCTAGAAAGAGCTATGCTTTGTACCTACAGCAGGAAAAAGCCCTGAAAGAAAAAACTGAGAAAGAATGGCAGGATTTGGAGGCAAGAGAAGGGCTGAGAGGGCAGCAGCTCGCTAAAACCTATTTGAAAAGACAGACATTAGAGACTCTCAAAAAATCTCTCAAAGAAAAAAAAAAGAAGCGTTTGGTACCAAGGAACAGGCCATGGACTAGTTACTGAGTGAAGCTCACAACCGGCTAGAAAAAGCGTTGAAAAGAAGTGCATGGTCGATTAGCGGAGGCTATGATAGATGGGACTCAAAGAAACAGCTGCAGTTAGAATCGCAGTTAGAGAGCAGCAGTTAGTGTGTGGTTACCGTACCCTTATCTCTTTCATCATATTTTTGCATCTCATTTTTTGTATTCGAAAGTAAAGCGTTCAGAAAAAAAGAAGGAAAAAGCTCTTCCCATGACATGATGATTCTCAGGTGGTCGGTTTCTTAATTATCACTTGACCTCTGATCATGGAGAGATGTCTGCAAATGATCATTCCCATTTTTTTCTTAGTCAAGTGCCATTTGCTGTTGTGTCAGTGCTTTTTCCTTCAAAAGCTTTCTGAAAACTGAGTTTTGGGGTTCATTTTGTGTCTAGAATGGTCCCTAGAGAGATTCCTTTTTCGACTAAAAAGAGGTCCCTAAGTCCCTATTTTTCACTACTTGAACCTGTGGCAGTCCTGGTATTGTGTGGGTTATAAATAGATTGGTAATATTTATATTTGATAAAACTGATTTTTTAGGATCTGTTTACGTCACTTCTGCAATCGTTTGAGGCAGCCCATCGACTAATTCTTCTTGAGGAAGCAGCGTTGACTACCCTTGCTTGTTGCATTGTAGCGCCTCTTGACCGGTCTGATGAGTATGTTGCTTGTATTTGCAATGTTGGTGATTCGCTGGCGTATGTTTATAATCGGAAAACGGGTGTGAGAGAAATTACGAAAGGTAAATTTTGGTTTTGAATTTTCAGGGATCTCAAAAAATAAAATATAGTAGCCTATACAGGGTCATTTCGGGTTGCCGAAAGAGCAGGACTTAGTGTCAGGAAGTGCCTCACTGCCAATTAATGAGATGCCATAAATCAAAACTGAGTGCCAAAAATGGCCTTAGTGCTAATTAAGGTTTGCACTATCAATTAAAATTTATTGTCAAGAGCGCCTTAGGAATTTTTTTCTGTCATGTCCTGTCCAATTTGGTTAAAAAAAAATAAATAAAAAGATTTCAAATAAACGGGTCCGAGACCAGCAAAAAAGACAAGAAAACAGAAAATAACGCTACAAAAAGAAAAATTATTTTTTT
>JAQQPU010007124.1:12731-39990 GCA_029168905.1 Artemia sp. Kazakhstan ARC1039
TTTTTTTTTTTACCAATTTGTTAAGACAAATTAAAAACATTTCGAATAAACGGGTCCGAGGCCAACAAAAAAGACAAGAAAACAGAAAATAACGCGACAAAAAGAAAAATGTTTTTTTTTTCAAAGTAACGGATCTAAAACGAGTTGAAAAGACGAGAAAAGAGAAAAATTGGTTTTACGCCAGTTAAGCGTATTATTTTTCTCTTTTCGTGTCCTCTCCAATTTGAGTCCTTTTCTTTGAAAAAAAAATCTTTTGTTTGTCGTCATATTGGTCAGTCCGGCTTCAAATATTTCAATTTGATCTAAAAAAATTAGTTTCAGGAAAAGACTAATATTTTGTAATAATAATCAAAATGCTTAGAATATAAAAATAGAGGTATTAAATAAACATTGAAGGTTAATAAACGCTTTTCCCCCTCTTCACATGTTTACGAGGTCCGTAGATCCCAGAGAAGGGTGGGAGGTCCATTCACCTCTCCTTCTGTTAGTTTCTTACAATAAATAATAAGCTTCCCCATCTAAATTTGTTTGATATGTACAAGCATAAGGAATATGATACTAATCATAGCAACGTTTCTTTTGAGTCTCGATTCCCCATTTAAAATACCGATTTCTCATTTGGGGACCTCCCTATTACGCTAAAGAAATGTTATAAATACTAATCTAATACTCTCAAATATTTAATACTTCATATTAGAATATAATTCATATAGAAAAACTTTGAGAAGGTAATGGAGTTGGGCTAAGTTGCAGTTCGAAACGAAGAAGAAAAAAATTACTATTATGGAACAGATTGCGAAAAATGTCGTGGTAAGAGTGAAGAAAGAGGAAACAAAAGACAAAAGAAAGGTCGTAAATAGAATAAAAAGCTCCAGAAAAGGGCTGTAGATTGACTTTCGTTTTTTTTTGTGATCAAACTAGGCAATTTAAATTTGATAAACTAACTGGAGAACCTTATTTGAATTTCATTTGAAATCTTATTTACCTGTTGTTTTAGACTTAGAACCTTTGTAGCCTTTTTTAACTTCTTATTTTCTAAATTTGTTCGATAAATCGTTCAAAAACTCCCTGCAATAAATTGAAATAAGCTAGAAGTCATAAGACGTTAAAATCCTTACTTGAACACCCTCTATGTACCTAAAATGGAGTCGATTTTAAAATCATTTTCTAGATGTCTCTTCTTTTGATTTCAATAATGTATCCTGCCTTTCGATTCTAAAGCCATTGAATTCTATTTCAATAAAAAAAATACGATGGAATACTTGTTGTTTCCTGCTACATAGTAATGATGCAGGGCATATCTCTTGCGCTCTCTAGATATATCTTGTTTTATCACTCTCAGAGTTTATGATGGCCTTCGATTCTGAAACCATCTCATGCCGTTTCAATGAGAATGATGACACACTCTGCCGTCCTTTTTGCTAATAAAACAAGGCGCGTCGTGTTTTTTGTTTTGCTTTTTACCAAGTATTGTTGCCAAATTTTTGTCTTAATATTCACAATGATTAGAAGATTTTTTTAGGAAGCTTCGTTGTGTTTTTTTAGGAAGCTTCATCGTTTTTTTTTTGTTTTTTTTTTTAAGATTGTTCAGAATTTTAAGCGGGAAATTTTTTTGGCATGCTTTATATTTCTTATTTTTCTACTAACCGAACGTCTCTATCCTTTTCAGATAAGAAAGTTAATGTTTTTGTTTTTTTTAACGATTTCCTTATAATGATTTATATTGAGTTTAAATTTTTAAGTTTTCTTGTAAAAATTAAAAAAAGAACTTTTTCTTGGTTGTGTTGCGGGAGCGAATTCCGCTTTGTCCTGGCTTTTTCTTTATCTTTTTCTATGCATGTGATTCTCTTTATTGAAAAGAAGTAGGAGGGTCCAATAATTGTGGGCTTGATTGCTAAATATGGTATTATATTTTTGAAAACTATGTATATCTTTTGCCTTGGTCCTGGATTGCTCTTTTTGCTCCTATTATAAGAGGCAAGATAATACTTTGTTGATAAACGACTGCCACGAGGAAAAATAGAGAAAATTTATATTTCAAGTTAAAAATTTTTAGAATCTGAACAAGAACCACAAGCGAGTAAAATAAGAGAAGCAATTAGAAAGAGTTGATGACTCCAAGTTAAAAATTCGGTCAAAGTGATTAAAGACTTGAAAGCATAATTAGAGTAAACTCAAGATAGATAGCCTCTGTGAGAGGCAAGGCTGGCATAGCTTTTCCAGAGTTGTATAAAAAGAAGGCTGGAGCCAAGGAAAAAATTTAGAACTAATGACTTGAAGTAAAAAAAAAAAAATACAGCCCAAACTGCGTTGACCCCCTCCGCCCCCCACCGAAAAAAAAAGAGTGGAAATATGAGATGTGACAATAATCATTTCGACAATACCTGAACAAATAAAAAAAAAATGAAGGAGTCCTTTTTAGTTTAGGACAGATTTCGAGAATCATTAAGGTGTTTCGCGATGTCAGGGGGTGAAACTCTTTCGAAGCCTTTCAGCTACAGCATGGATCGGTGAGTAAATGCGTACTTCTGGGGAGTTTCAGTGGGGGAGCCAGTGTTTAGCGAAAGACATAGTTAGTGACTTAGCAAAAGGCAACCAAATGCTGTTCCTCCTTTCTTTTAAGGTAGTAAGGTTTGCAGTTATAAGAGGGAAGGAATATGACGTTTTACTCTCTTTGTAAATGATCCTGAGCGAATACTTCAGAACCGACTCAATTTTGTTGTTACGTTCACTAGAAAAATGCGGAGGCTAGACCGGGCATGCGGATTTTAATAACAGTCTGACTAGGGATAAGTAAACACGGAGGGACTTGATCACAAAACACGGAGGAACTTCAATAGAGACGGACGATTCAATTTATTCAGAAGTTCTAACAAGGATAACGGAGCATTTGCTTCTTTTGTGATATTTAAAGCATGTATATCCTGCTTAAGATTATTGGCAATTGTGACACCAAGGAATTTAACTTATTTCATTAAAATTTTGGATGGGGTAGGGTCTAGAAAAAAGGGAGTAGATTTCAGGAACTTTGTGGTCATGGTATTCGATGTAAAACTACGTGTTTTTACGTTCCACTAATCCATTAGAAATTATTTTCTAATTTGGATCTTAGTCATGTTTAGGTTCTTAGCTTCTTCCGAAGCAAGAGTAGTTAAAAAATTTCAAGGGGGTCACTTAATATTTCTATGACAAACTTTGAGGACCGACAAGTCATCCAAATGTCTTCATCTTTGAGGGAACTCACTACCAATTTCATTAACAATTGCTAGAAACAAAAATGGTCCATATAAAGGTCCTTGAGGAATTCCACAGTAATTAGGGAGTGGGTCAGAGAATGTGCTTCTGTAAGCTGAAGGGGAGTTTTATAGTCTATGTCTTAGAGTCTGAGGACTAGCATGGAGATTGTAGTTACTACCCTGAATAATTATCGGAAATTTTTCCACCAGGCTTTGGTTTCGTTTTTTTTTTTTTTTTTTTTTTTTTTTGCATTTAAGTGGAATGCTCTATTCAAGCAAGCGGTAGTTTCCAGTTGGACAGATTGAAAAGTGAAGGTCTGAAATGTAAGGTGGTTAGCTCTGTTGATGTGACTCCCATACGAGTTACTATCTTCAACCAGGCGGAGAAGGTTCGGCATGTTCAGAGACGGGAAATTGTCATTCCATAAAGACATATAGAAAAGCTTCGAGACTAAAATAAAAACATATTCCAAGGGCCCCGGAAGTGTTGTCATTTACTTTTCGTTTACTGTGATTTTGGCTAAGCTTGCTATTTTATTTTCTATATTTTGGGACTGAGGCAAAGGAAGGGTATCATCTAAACTTTAACAGTTCTCTTTCCTAAGAACATTGGAGCTCAATATTTACTCATTTCTTAGTAGTGCTATTTGAATTTTGGCCCACAGCTAGAAAAAAAAAAACAAGGAAAATATGATTTCTTTTATCTCTGGTCAATAATCCTTGAAGGGTCGATGAAAGAATATTACATTGGAATTTTTGTGCAGTAAATTCATTAATGAGATACGCTATTTTGAAACTGCTGGTCAACTCGCTGCGGGGCATATTGGGTTTAAAATCAGATGATGATAGTGCAAAAACGAGCTAAGTCCTGATTTGGTACAAAGACGATGCAAGTCATGATGTGCTATTACTACTAATAACTTACCGAAGCACCAAGCCCCCTGAGGCCAACACAGCTACGCACGCTCCTCCTCCATCCTAATCTATTCAAAGCATCCCTTTTTACACCCTCCCAGGAAAGTCCCATCTCCCTTCAATTTTTCCTGACGACATCCTTTCACCCCAACCAAGGACGATCTTTTTTCCGTTTAGCCTCAGACGGTTGAGATGCACTAAGTTGGTTTTAGTCCTCTCCAACACCCCCACCACTAACTTGTCAGAATAAAGATAGGAAGACTTTTGTTTTCACTGACCAACCTGAAGTAATGTGTCAAATACCTTGGTCAATTGGTACATGAGAATGGTGATTTTCAGAGACGTATGTTGCTTTTCTGACGTTTGTGTCATTTTGCTCAGCTCCGTTTGAAACTTCCGGGGTAATCACCTGGTGCCAAGGAGACAGAGGGATTAATCTTCAGTTGCGTATGGCGCTTCATAGCCCAACCTACCTACCGCACTAAAATCTGTGGATTCGCTTGAAATCTGGTAGCCAAGTACCATCAGTCAAAGGGACTTTAATCAAGGCATTGTAGACCATTCACTTTTACAGCCCAGGTTCTAGTAGGTTTCACAGTTGCATTGTTTATGGATTCCTCCCCTATGACGGAGAGTCGCTTGCAAGCAAAAATAATAAGACATGGTCATCTTAATGCGGCACAGGTTGTATACTTGGAATAGTTAACTTTTATCCCTTTTCGGTGTATATTATGGTAGAAACACGTGTCTAGCTTGAAGTTGTTTGGCAGCAATTATAAATGATAATGCAAGGGACTGACTTAATTTAATTCTTGTAAGTATGTTGTTTATGTGGCAATCACTTGATGATCACCATGTAAAATTATTTTATTCTAACCATCAAACACATTGGAAATAAATACCAGGTGCTGTGTTTGGAGTCAAATTAGCCTAAGGTAATCTTAGGTTGTGCATACTGCTACAACGAAACAATAATAAAAAAAGAGAAAAACGAGGATTATACAAGCCAGTGAAACATATGAACTAAAATGCAAATATTTCGGTCAAGACCTCCGCTTGACCGTCCTCAGTGCAGGATAATAACATCAAAATTACTAATAAAACTCCATGGATACTATAAAGAAAAAAAAATTCAAACCTTGAAACGAAGCGTAACTAAAATTCGAAGACCCTCTCCATGTAACGGTGAAAGGGTAACTGAATGAAAAAATACAGTACTGAATGGGAATTCAATTTTTTAATTTATACAGAGCATTTTTAAAAGCTAAACGCTTTCCAGGTAAAACATCATCAGAGATTAGGTTAGGTTGCAAAATGTGATTTTTTTTAATATTTAAGTAAAAACGATCAGAATTAATTAGTTCATTATAAATGGGGCTTAAATAGGTTTCTCCCGTGTCTCTATTGAGAGCAACCTTTCGGTGAATGTACTTTTTTATCTCAACTGCCTCCCTGAAAACTTGGATGAGACCTTTAACAGGGGCAATAATGGAGGTGTTATCGAATAAAACGAAATGGTGCGGGTTGTCATACACATGCTGAGCCAAGGCGGAATCAAAAGTCTCAGGCCTTTGGCATAGCTCCATAGCTTTGTCGATTGAGGACCTGTGTTCCAACAATCTCTCCCCCAATTGCTGATGGGTTCTTCCAACATAGAAACAGCCGCAAGAACATGGAACCCTATAAACACCACTGCCCAAAATAGGGCTCGTTTTATCTTTACCACTGTTAAAAATAGTTCTGGATTTTATTAGAATTTTTGAAGGTAACATTTAAGTTATGTTTTTTAAGTATTCTTTGCAATTTGTCACCTAATTTGCGAAAATAGGGCAAAACAGTAAAAACTTTCTTATCACCCACTAAAGGGATGATATCCGTTGGAGGTTGTGGAGATGATAAATCTTTTTCTGCCTTTTTTTGTCTTTTTTCATACTGCATACTGCAATAATAGAAATAACAACGTAAATTCTGCTAGGTTGTATGTTTTGGGGTAAAGTAATACAGCCTTAGCTTGTATGCACGGTACATTTAAAAACTATCAACATTGATTGGGTCATGACATGGAGAATAAAGATGGTTTTAAGCAGAAACAGAATATTAAGGAATGATTAAAAAAAACCGTAAAGAAGAGAAAAACGAGGATAATAACAGCCAGTAAAAAAACACAGATTACAATACAAATATGTCGGTCAAGACCTCCGCTTGACCGTCCTCAGTGCAGAATAATAAAAAAAAATACCAATAAAAATGCAAAGATAATATAAAAAAAAACCTTAAAACAAACACAAAAAACTAAAATAGGAAGACCCTTTCGAAGTAACGGTGAAATGGTAACCTATTTTAACGTTTTCCTATTTTAGTTTTTTTGTGTTTGTTTTAAGGTTTGGTTTTTTATATTACCTTTGGATTTTTATCTGTATTTTTTTTTTCTGAACTGAGGACGGTCAAGCGGAGGTCTTGATCGAAATATTTGCATTGTAATCTGCGTTTTTTTTCACTTGCTGTTTTTATCCTCGTCTCTCTCTTCTTTACGGTTTTTACTGTTTTGTCATAATTAGCCAATGTGGTCTCAGAAATTATTTACTTTAAGGAATGTGGCATCATTTTTCTTATGGAAATATCACTCTAAAAGTTTTAAGGGGTTGACAGCTGCAGCGTGCAATAGCTGGTGAAAAAGCAAAACCGAAGTGTTATTTCCCAAATATTTTTGTTGGTAACACCGGTCAAATGTTGATGCAGCACTTCGCAAATGTTGATAGGCAACGCAAATCATGATTTTCTTTCTTCTTTTCGTTTCTGTTCCTCGAAGATAAGGTTGAAGTCTCCAGATTTTGTTCTAGATTCCTTAAGGTATTTTCGGTACTTTCCCATTATATGGGCACCTACAAGGAAGCCAGTCATGAAAAACTCGTTTGTGACCGGTTAATGCAATAGATGGCTTCAGAGTAATGCAATCCATAGCGTGGTTTTCATTGCGTATACGATATTTAAACTGTTGTTTTTTGGGGTTTAGGGGGGGGGGGGAAGGTACTTAGGTTAGGTTTGGTTACGTATTTAATATATGCAATGTTTTACCCCCCCCCCCCTAATGTGCAAATATATAGCCCAAATTTGTATATAAACAATTATATATTCACCCTATTTTATTTTATTTCATTAGCATTAACCAAACTTGACTTTTTAGAAGTGCCCATATAATGGGAAAGTATCGTATTTTCTTTTCTTCTCTCATGTTTAAACAGTGTCAACCTGTTTTGGTGTAGTTTTAGTGAAGTAGATTAAACTGCCTTGTGTGCACAAATTTATTTTAAAGTTGCGATGGAGTTGTTTGCAAATTCGCCAAAGTCATGAAAAATATACGGATTATGTAATGAAATAATGTAATAATGAAAAATATACGGATTATGTAAATATCATAGAAAATACAGTAAAAGTTTTTGGACAATTTCTTTATGCGGAAAATTTGCAACATAAGTGATATCGACAAGGCTTCAGTATTAACCTTACTTTAGTTAAAAAATACCTTCCAAAATGTATGGTAGTCCAAATCCTGGTGAATATACCTGCACAACGATGAACCTAATAGTAAATTCCTAAATTGTGCCTATTTCGTATTTTTTTTTGTTCAATATTTAAATTTTCATTCAGTTGCTCTCCCTTTTGCTTTCTGATGGCTTTTGGACTCCAATCCTCCCAACCGTAACCTTTAAACGCTATGGTAAAACTGAGCAGCTAATCTATGCCAATCCCAAAATTTCAAGTTGCTTCCGCTTTGTAAACAATTTGGTTTGTAGAATAGAATTAGCTGTTGGAGGGATAGGACTAGTAATGATATTTTAAGAAAGATTATGATATTAGTTAATTGAAGGACTGGACTCTAAAAGGAGTCCAAAAGTAGCCACGATAAGCAAAAACATTAAGAAGTAAACTGACGGATCTGAAGGAATAGTTATAGTGTTTGTTAAAATCATTTTTTGTACTAATAATAAAACCTAGCAGAGAACTAACAAGAGATATAACAGAGACATTAAAAGGGTACGGCCGCTTTTAGAATGTTTAACGAGTGGTAGCCCTAATTCTGTTTGTGTTTATTTCTGTTAGTTTTGAGTTTGAATTAACATAGGACTTTATTCCTGTTTATCTTAGGTTTTGATATAGCTTTTGACTTTTTTTTAAAGACGTATTTTGAATTGTCACTGCTGACCCCTGGTAGACCGCCCCCCCCCCCCCCCCCCCGCCACCTGCATATATGCCCAGCGGACTGGACTGTTAAAAATCTTATGATTTTACTTCATATTCAAATGAATCTGATTTTTTAAGAGTATTAATTAATTCAAACAATTATAAATTTCTGATATAGGGACAAAAAAGAAGCTTAGAATAGAAAAAGATCAGCAAATACACACACGGATATTGAATGGCTGTCGTCCCCGAATGGTGTGGGAGGATGTCGTAAGGAGAAATTGAAGGGAAAGGGAACTTCTTAAGAGGGTGTAAAGAGGCTTCGAATAGATTGGGATGGAGGAGCGTGCGTAGCTGTGTTGGCCTCGGGCGACTTGGTGCTGCAGTGAGTGGTCAGTAGTAGTAATAGCAGTCCCTTGTAACGATCAAAAGTATGAAATAATAATTTTCTATTCACTATTTTGGATCCATTCTTTCTAACCGTACCTGCCAGCAGGACTAGGGGGTAGAGATAATCCCCTCCGCTAGTGATTTCAACCTCTTTCCTCGTAAAAATTAGAATATTTTTTTCAACAAATAGGTTTTGAATTTATGACCCCCTCCCCCCTATAAAAAAAATCCCACCCATACCCCAAGATTTAAGTCTCTGTTCTTTTTCTTTAAGTGGTTAAGTGCTCTTAGTCCGAATGTTTTAGTGTGCTTTTATAAGTGTTTCTATAGCTTAAATTGAGTATATTGTCACGTTCACTATAATCACTCAATGTGCATCGTCATATTCACTACCATCGAACTGTTGCATAATGTTAATTTTTTGGAATCACAATCCACCGTCTTCAACTACAGATCAGATTTCCTCCTATCTTATTTCGCTCTCAAGATATTTTACAGGTTTCTTGTTTTTCCAAGATTTGTCATATCTTGTCCCTCACAAAAATACCTCTAGTCAGGAAATTGAGCTTCTTATGCCAATGTTGTTTTTGTCATATCTTGGATTTCTAAGAAATTATTCTTTGTACAAAAGAAGTCCGTAAGAAAAGTTTAAAAACAAATCTGAAAACCATATTTCAATTGTTTCAGTCTCCTGTATAGTTCATATTCTATAACATACCGTCTTTTGGTTTTCAGCAGCCAATTGATTGTCCATGTACTTTAAAGTATTATTCTCTACTTTCTGTTTCAGGTTCTCATAATATCGATTCTGCACGAGATATGCGAGACGCTCTAGGGGCTTTAGGACCTGTTGACGGACAAAACCCTGAACTGAGCAACCTCACCTGCTCAATGACAATCGTGGAAAAGGACGATATTATATTTATGACCAGTGATGGTATATCTGATAATTTAGATCCCGTTGTTGGTAAATTTGCATCAGCAGATAAGAAGGATGAACCTGACAGGGCAAAATCAGGCAGTTTTAGTTTGAAAAGAGAGAAAGTGGGTAGCAGCCTTAAAAGTGTGAGTCCATTGCAGCGGCATGACCTGACTTCACGAAGAATAGAGGATATTCTTAATAATGGGATCGATGGATCAGGAGAAAGTTGTAAAACGGCAAAACAGCTTTGTGAAATATTAATCGAGTTCGTACAGAGGCTTACCTCTGCTAAGCGTAATGTGTTAGAAGATAAAGATTTATACTATGATGCAGAAAATAAGCTATTAGATGCAAAAGAGCATAGAAATAGGAGAAAGCAAATTTGTCAACGGATTAGTATGATGCCTGGTAAATTAGATCATGCTTGTGTTGTTGCTTATTCCGTTGGTGATGTGTCCTGTTCAGCGAAACGTGGTATTGCTCCATCACCCAAAACCCGAAAAATCCCTGAGCAGGTGTTTCCTGTTTTGGAACTAGCTGGAAGTAATAGCACCATCTATGATAATCTTACAGACCTATCACTGGATAGTGCAGTAGGTCCAACGCAGGTTAAGTGGGAATCCACCATCCCAGTGAAAAAAGAAATAGTCAAGAAAACTGTACTGCCAACTAGTTGTGTCCAAGTGCCGAAAGATGTAATGCACAAAAGTGCTTTACGAGGTAAGGAAAGTACCTCCGCTTCAAAAAATAATGCTTCAAAAAGTTTAGTTCAGCAAAATAAGTCTTTAATAGTAACGGGAGGAAGAACGGAAAAAAACTGTAAAAGGAATGAAAACAATTTATCTGACAAACTTCAAATATCCACTGTAAAGGCATCGAGTGGGAACGATTCTTGTAATGGAATTCCAAGTCCCGTCTCTTTAGATTATAAAATTCAAAGGTCTGAATATGCTTTTTCTAGTGGTCCAATTGCCCTAGGATCAGATGAATCCCATTCCAAAACTCATTGCTCCACGACCGAAAAAGAGCAGTTGTCAGATAATATGGAGGCTAAAGAACTTGAAGCAATTAATCAAGCTCAACTACAGGACAAAAATAAGGACACAATTTTCCGGGGAGAGAATTGTCTACCAGATAAAGTGCAATCTTCAATTGATGATCTTGTAACAAAAAGCTCAATAAAGCCGAATATTGGGGAATTAAGCTCAAAAGCTAAAAATACTCCTGTTGGAGTCTTAGGAATTCATCCACAAGTTGATCTAGAACAGGAGTCTTTATTATCTCGGTTAAGTGCTCAATTTTGGAATTTGGATGCAACTGTCAATAGCGCTAATGTGAATGCACCTTTGGGTGTGAGTAGTCAAAATTCATGTGACTCTAATGGCTATCCAAATACTAAAGAAACAACAGTCTAATAAAAATTCGGTGTGTCGTGTTTCCACATAAAAAAAATGTAATAATAGTGAATATGTTCTTGAAGCACAAGAATAATCTATTATATAGAATTTAAAGGGTCACAAACTGCAGAATATTATCTTGTGTCTACTGTCATGCTATCAACTGCCTTCGTGGTTAAATGTGTCTCTTATGAAACTCATATTATGTTTTAACATGAGGCATCCTTAGTAAGGCTAACCTTTCAATAAACCTAGACGGGAGGCAGGGCTGTACCCAGAATTTTAGTTATTTTTGAGTCGGTATTACAAAGTTGACATCATGTCAATATTTTACTGTTTAGCGTTTATTTGTGCCTTTTAGCATATCGAATGCATTTTCTGGTGGCATTTTCAAATGTAATACTGTAACTCTGAATTAAAAGGTAAGGTAAAGGATGCAGCACAGGCCATTTCGGTCCAAACCGCCAGTGGTTGGCCCTACAGGCAAGAAGTACAGTGGGGGGGTAATACTGAATTGACCAAGTATTGGCTTTTTTTTCAATTAATTTGTTGATTCTAATTCTCCTTACCATTCTTGAACGCAAGCAAACAGTCATTTTTAGACAAACAAGTGTCATCAATTTACACCTTGCATTTTGAAAATGCTGCCGAAATTCATAATTTCTGTGAGGAGGAGAGCAGTGAACCTTTTTTTACTGTTGTCACAAAACGACAAAATGTCGACGTGATGTCAACATTTTACAAATCGGACCTCCGCCGTGTTGACAGAGAATCAAATAAACGGAGAGTTTAAGAGAGAAAAAACGGGTTTAATTTAAACAAAGCAGTGACAAGCGTACTAAAACGTACTAAAAACAAAAGCAACAACAAAACATTCCGAAAGTACTATCCAAAAGTAATAAAAAAAACTCCGAAAGTACTATCTGAAGATTTTTGTGTCTTATCTTTGATTATAGTTGTTACCGTGCTTTGGAAGTTTTATTAAGATGCGAGTTTTATTTATTTGTTTTGTCTTTTGTTTTTTTTTCTCTCTCTCTTTTGTTTATGTTGTTCTTTGTCTTTTTCTTTAGATGATTAACTAAGTTTTTCTTTTCGTTGAAAAAAGCTCCCGGATGTGGGGTCGAAATATTCGGAGATTTTTTATTAATTAATGTTTTGTTGTTGCTTTTGTTTTTAGTACGTTTTAGTACGCTTGTCACTGCTTTGCTTAAATTAAACCCGTTTTTTCTCTCTTAAACTTTCTTTTGTAAATAGAAAAGCAGTGTGGTCTAAGAAATTATTTATCAAATAAACGGCATAATTAATTGGCGTTTCTGCAGAAATGCTAATTCCAACGCGGCTTTTAATGGCCTTTTTCAAACAGTTCGTGGTAATGAACTGTAAATAAGGAGCGATGCGACTCAATAGTAACCGAAACTCTAAAAAATGGAGCAATGATAACAATGGATACGTCGAAAGAATTGAATTTTGATGCTTATTCAAAATATGTTAAATTCATCAAATTTAAGGTAACCCAAAAAAAGTTACGAGCCTGGGAAAATTTGCCTAATTTTGGAAAAAGGGGGAATGGTATCTAGGGTAGATCACAGATGGAGCCTCACACTTACCACTTCCAAAGGTTTGGCTGAAAATAGAAATATTACTAGGGTATCTTAAGACCCTGGAAACCCGCTCTAAATTTTGATCCATTGTTAACAAAGAAGCAGAAATGCCCCTGTCTTGCCGCTATTTGTCAAGTTCATTATCTTTATTTTAATCCGTGGGTCTACAGGAACAGGGTTGTTACTAGTCAATTTTTTGTTTGGGGGGGGGCAAGAGATTTTACCGACTGGCTGGTTATTTTTACCTACTGTTTTTGTCAAAAATTAGCATAATGTCCGTTTCATATACAATGCGCAAAATCGCTGCACGAGTCGGTAAAACCGCTGCACTTACCAACCGAAATTCAGATTTCGGTACATATCATGTCACTATTTAATGTTGTTTATTTAATTAAATGGAAAATTGTGACACCATATGTAAACTTACGGCAGGAGTCGGTAAAACTGCTGCGTTTACCGACCAAGTTTGAAACTTCTGTAGATGACATGTCAGCATTTTTGTGGTCTTTATTAAACCGAACAAAGAATTTTACCGACTCCTTTTTTTACCGAGTGACCAAAAACATTTGGAGGGGGGCGCCCCCCCCCATACGTGACGGCCCTGCACGGGACTATGCATTTATTTGTTTATTAACTTTTTAGTGTATAATGAATTATTCTTTATCATAAAAGTGATGTTTTCATCGTCACGATAAATGTACGACATAGACCGAAGTCTTCCTTTTAATGCCATGGATCGAATTATGGTTACATAGGAACTTCGCAATTTACGGTAATTTACCATCTTTTCGTATATATGCGAGATACAAAAAATTAACCTAACAAATACGCGATATAAGCTTTTCATTAGCGAAAGATACGAGTACATTTTCAACCCCGTCAACGGGTTTGAAGTCAGATTCCGCACATTCTGTTTTTGTTTATTTTAGTTTTTGCAGCCCATTTTTGTTGTGATTTCTCAAGGTTATCTTAGTTATTAAAGCCTAGTTTAGGAGAATGAGTTTTAGCCATTAAAGCTCCATGATTATAAGTGTCAAAAATTGGTTTGATATCTGGTTTGTTTAATTTTTACCTTCTGTAATTTCTGTTAATTATCTTTGCCATTTTTTATTTGTTGAGGATATAAGCTTGATCCTCAAGAATCCTAATTTGTACATCGGACTTCTCACTGTTATCTCACTGTTTTTATTAAAACTTCTATTAAACGTTTTACAACTTTCCTTATTTTTTTTAAGGGACTAAAGTGAAGTTAATAAATTAATTATCGGCTCAGATAGATCGTGAATGTTGTTGGCACTACATATATATATATATATATATATATATATATATATATAGCAAAGTCAGAATTTTAAGTGTAGTCCAGATTGGATTTTCTGGTGTGGACTGACCCTATTACACGCACAAACTAGTGGTAAAGCACTAAATAGCAAAAGTGTTTCCTCCTTGGCTTTATTATTTGTTCAGCAATCTACATGTCAGGGCTCTCATCTCCCCCTGGAGGCTGAATCAAGCATGGATCCTAAAAAATATAACTAAGACATACAATTCCACGTTGCTCCAAATTTGGCTGAGGTCTAATCACCTTGTCTGTTAAATGTCCTTGTGACAAGAATTTAGAGAAACAAACAACTCAGAAAGAAGACAGTCAATTCCAAACTAGTGTTGGGCGATATTTTGATTAATCGACGCATCGATGTTTTTACTTTTGGATATATCGATATTTCGTATCAATTTTTTGCTATCTCATGGATTTGCTGAAGTTCAGTAACGCAAATGGTAAATGAAGGGTATTTTGTATAACTTTTTTTTCAAAATTCAAATAATATAAAATCAAAAATAAAAATAAACTTTGATTACGTAAATGAATATAATAAAAATTTGGGCCCAGGAAAAGAGAAAAATAAACTAATGGCTATTCAAAAACAGCAGCATGTCAATGTTTTCCCCTGAGAGTCGGTTCCGCCGTTCAGTGATTATCTGACCAGCCTTGGAAAACACTCTTTCAGAATGGATACTGGTAGCGGGCACAGACATGAATTTCATTGCAACTTCGTACAGGTTTTTTTGGGACCCCATAGCACGAGACTTCCACCACTTGAGTGGACAAGTTTCTCTTGAAAATCTTAAACGAAGGCAGGACTTTCGAGATGGGGGATAGCTTTTAGAAAAGAGCTCAATAGTTGCCTCTTCAAAGGGTGTAAGCACCGCAATCACGTTTGAAATAACACCCCACTCACTATCAGTGAGTATGAGGTCCACTTTACCGAAAAGCGCAAGCGAGCTTGTTACAGACTCTTTCAAATCTTGTAGACTACGCAACATAGTGAGAAGCGAATTCCATCTAGTGGTCACATCAGGTTTTAGTTTTTTGGTGCAAACATTGTCAATAGAGATTTGAAACTGGCGCAACCTGTCGGTAGCTAAAACACTACGTCTGAAAAATCTGACAGTATTTCTAGCCATTTGGACGAGAGGCAACAATTCAGCAGCATCATTAATAGCATCCCCACATCAAATTTAGAGTATGAGCGAAGCACGAAACATGTGTCCATCCTGTACCTACTTGGGATGCAGCATCCTTTACGGCCCGAGCTACATTTGCTCCATTATCAGTTACTACAGCAACTACAGAAAATTTTTAGAATTTTCATGTGGTGGATTTTCTGCGGGGGATATAGGGGGTTAGGTACCCCAGAAAATATCGGTTTCGAGAATACGTTTCGATATCGATATTTGGTCCGATATATCGATATATCAATATCTATATCAAATATCGCCCAACATTATTCCAAACTCTAAAAGAAATCATGATTGTCAATTTATGACCGAGTCACGCCTTTGTCACGTCTGCTGATAAAAAAAGCCAAGATACACGAATGCCATGTGACTTGAGAAATTTGAACATTACATATTGTATTGGCATTGAATTCGTATTTAATTTTGATTTTATGGACGAGGGTATTACACTGGGAAATTGTAAATACGTTTTACGTTTTCACGACTTTCAACGGCACCTATCAAATCAGATTCTCAAGCAAATAGACTTAACAATTGAATTATCAAGCAGAGACAGGCTTACACTAGATAACCTTAGATGCCCTCTATTTTTCTCTACCTTAAATGCTTCTTACGACACAAACCTCTCCCTTTTATCTCATCAGTATTAATCATAGTCATCAAATGAAATTTAAAATTTTATTTTTTTGCATTTATAACAAGTAAATTTGGTCACGAATCTGTTGGCAGGTCCTAAACAACATAAAAAAAGAACATACAGGTGAAAAATTTTTTCAAAGGACAATAAACAAATTAAGCAAGATAAGATAAAGTTATAAGATAGGTCAACTGCTCTTTTCGTCGTTGCTAAGATCAAGGCTTATCTCCAGTGGCGTCAATTCGTGGTAATTAGGGAGAGAGGAGCAAGGATGTATTTTTCAAAATCTAGAACTGGGGGAAGGGGGGGGGGGGGATTTTTTTTTTTTTTAAATTTCCCAAAGAAACTACCCAAAAAAGCCATTTTTAATTAAAAAAAACAAAAAAAAGTATTTTTAAAAACCTTGCCCCCCCCCCAATTCACACCACTGCTTAACTCAGGAGTGAATTAGTGTAAAAAAAATTCCCTTATTAAACCACAAGGGAAGGAATTTGAGAAAACCTTGGAAAAAATAAATAGAGTAGATTTTGTGGGATTGTCAATGGAAATTTCCAATGAACAGAGATCAAGAAGATCTTTCTCAACAAGAATTTTTACTTAAAGGTCAACATGAATTGGGCATGGTCTTAAACTAAAAATAGAGGAAAGTGAAAACGGAAATTAAAAAAGGATCAAGACACTACAAACTATACTGGCAAGCGTATCACTAAATAATTGTTCGTTATTCATTGTTAATTATCACTTAGTTGGTGTTGAACATCCAATAGGTGTACCAACCTGAGCTTCAGATTCCCTATTAATAGCAGGACTAACAGGTAAAGGCCGTTTCACACCAGTTGCTAAGGTTGAGCACATATGAGATACGTCTGTGTTTGTTGAGCTCATATCCCCATGGAAGAATGTAGAGTAGCCTGTGTCCAATACAACATGGTTAGTTAGGATCTTAGGTTTAATATCTTCTTTTTCAGATTCTACTGATTCATCTTGCTCAGTTATTGGCTGAATCTTTGTAAATTCAAAATCTCTAGTAACTGGAAACGCTGTACTCGACATTAAATCATTTCGTCGCGAAAAACCATCGGTAAAGCTTATCACACTAATATCTTCTTGATCAAGGTCAATTCGACGAGCCGTTTTCGAATTTTCACATAAAATACGTGATTTTAAATGAGCGATTGGTGAAATTGGTGGTGAACTACTATCACCGTCCATTAAACTAGCCATACGTTCGTCAGGTGGTGTGATGGGACTAGATGATATACCGATGCTTCCAGGTGTTCCAAGAAGAGACCCTCTATTAGGGGCATCCGGGCAAGTACTTTCATTCAAGTCAACACGTCCTTGAAACTCTGGCGTTCCTCTGTAACTACTCTCACTATCTAGGTCACAATCACTATCTCCAAATAATTTCCTTCTACGAAACGAAGAAGTTTCTAAATCTTCACAGACAAAGGCGTCTCGTTCAACACTGCACTCATTCATATACTCCTTAAAAACATCTTCAACATGTTTGGGCAGAACTGAAGGCAAGCTCAACATTGTTTGCGTGGCAACATTGTACCTCGTAGAATCACTGAAGCTTGAGCTTTGAGACGGTCTTAAAGCTGGCTTGGGTATAATATCTCTCGCTGGAGATGGTACAATTTCTGTCTGACTAAAAAACGTATCTATTGCATCCTGAGCCCTTGATTCATAAAGTGGATCGACCCGTTGGCGATATTGTCGAGCCAGTGGTGAATGCGTGATATTTACAGGTTTCATTATTGCCACGTGATCAATTGACCACCGAAATTCTTTCTAGAAAAGAACAAAAATAAGATTGTTGGATTACCAAACGAATTGAAACAAAAATCATTAAATACAAAAAGTATCTCTCTAATTTCGACTATTATTTCGTACAAAATTTTATTACGTACAATTACTTACCTTTGGTTCGTAATTTGGGCCAGGGATTGCGGATTGTGAACTTTCGAAACAAAAATAGAGCCAACTTAGGCAAAAATTTGCCACAGATTAACGAGTTTTGGCAAGTAAGTTATGATTATATCAATGGTTTCACTTTGAAAATCTAAAAATTCTTGGAATTTATGCAAGGAAAAAACAACATTTTTAAAGAGGGGACAAAATTTTAACAATTTTCAGGGCAGATGGCTCAACTATATTCCTCCATTCGGGATCATTTTGTCTGTATAGACATATGTATGTTTGTATTAATTTTTCCACTTTAAAAAATTAAGAGTTCTACAAATGTATCCGAGAGAAAAACAGCAAATAACATTTTTTAACGAGAATAAACACACATTTTTCTTTGAGTAGAAGATTTAACTATTATTATTACTAAAAGAAAGCTGCAACAAACTCAGGACTTATCGCAAAAAAAAAAAAAAAAAAAAAATATTAAAAGCAGACGCAATGTATATGCTAAACTATATTTCTTCATTCATAACGGTTTTGCTTCTATGAATGTTTCCAGTTCGAAAATTAAAATTCATCGAATCTATGAAGAAAAAAAGAAGTAAACGTCTTGTTTCAACGAGGAAAAAAAATGCCGTTTAATTAGAACAATAAGACGTTTTTTTAAGTACTAAAACTTTGGCGTAAAGAGCAAGGTGTTGAGGAGGGAGTAACCCCCTTTATATACGTAATAATTCCTGTTTGTTTTAAGTTTTAATCTTGCTCCTTACTTTCAGTTCAAAAAGCTTGTTTTGCTTGTTTATTAATTAGTAAAGACGGTGGGGGCGACGAGAAAAATAAAAGTAGAATAGCCAGGCCCAGGGTGTTTTCCCACAGTTGAAAAGGTTTGGAAGGATAGGAAGATAAGCCTGCGAACCAAGATTAGAATATTGGAAGCTGCAATGATGACAGTGATCTAGTATGGTTTTGAAGCGCGGGCGCTCCGAAAGACGAGGAAGATTTGCTAGATGTTTTCCAGATAAATTACCTACGGATTGTTTTGGGTACCTGACTGACTGACCGTATCTCAAACAGTAAGTTGATGAAAAAAGTGCGCCAGTCCCACTTTCTAGGGCTATAATGAGAGAAAGGTTGAGATGGCTAGGCCACGTTCTGCAGATGAAGGATGACAGATTAACAAAGATAGTCCTTGTCGGCCAACCGTCTAGAGCCAAATAAAAAGCAGGTCGTCCCGGGATGGGGTGGGAGGATATTGTAGGGAAACATTAAAAAAAAGGACCTTCTTGGGAGACTGTAAAAAGGGAGACTTTAAATAGATTGAGATGGAGGAGGAGCGTGCGTAGCTGTGTTGGCCTCAGGCGGCTTGGTGCTGTTGTGATTGTTTAGTAGTAGTAGTTGTTTTTGATATTACAAAAACGAAATTCACGTTAACCAAAATATAGGTCGTTTTCAGTATAGCGAAAATAACGCTCGGGTCTTAATGCTGGTTGGGGGTGGTAGCCCTGCTTCTGGCTGTGACAATTTCTGTTCATTTTAAGTTTGGCTGGATTTTTTTTTTAGTTTCCTTTTTTCATCAGGAATTCTCCTTCGGTCCATTCTTAATATTGATATTAGAAAGTAGTCCACGACAAAGAAAAAAAAAAAAAAAAAAAAAAAAAATCAAGTTTTGAACTGAAAGAAATACAATTTTGATTTTTAACACTGATCGATAATCCTTGACGACTTGATACATATATTTTTCATAAGTTTTTTTTGTAATATTAAATCGTTCATGAAATAAATCATCTAAAAATTTTGAGGGGCTGATACGTTATTTGCTGTGTTCCCCACTAATAAAAATTGGGTATCCGAGCTCACAAACAAGCTAACATTTGATGCGTTGCAAAAAATAAGCTGGGAGCAAAACTGAGCCCATGGCCCCTTTATCCCTCCCCCTCGGGCCCGTTAAGTTTTAGCTCTATTGCAAAAAGATAAGCACGGTACACCTTTTTGAATCACAATCACGTAGGGATATTAAATTTGTATGAGGGAAGAGATTAAGCAAGTGGGGGGGCACCTCCCTCATTCCAGTCCTACTGCTAACTTTCTTGTAGAACGGCAGCCATACACTGAACCTTGTCTGAACCGGAATCTTCCAAAGATTTTTAATCTGTTTGAAAGGAAGACCAAAGCCTGTTACTGATATCTCTACCCCCCCCCCCCCCCATACACACATCACGGACAATCTTTTATTGAAAAGTTGGGAATGCTTCCTTTTTTCAACTGATACCGTGTAAGGATTTCCAGTTAATATTATTGGGAAGCACAAGGTGGGCCGATGGTCCCTCCAATGTTCCTTCCCCTGTTTTCTACCAACCATTTTCTTTTCTTTACGGAAAGGAAGGCATATTGTACATAGTTTGAAGGAGAATCATACAAGGATTCTCAATCTCACGCAAAATATCTATGATAATTATTCTGTTATTTATCAATAATAATATCTTCCAGTATTGCATATCTTTATTTAACAAAGTTCCAAATAGCCCGCATGATTATTTCTGCGGGCTTAATTCAAAAATGGAACAGGGTTACTAGCCCTCTGAGAGGGATGAGGTCAAATATATGAATGAGCACGCAAAGGAGCAAACCTGCATAAAGATAGTTTATTTGAGGGTTAATAAAAAGCACTGGAATCTAGAATTCAGTATATATATCTATGCAGTTGAATTCACATAGGGGACATAATTAAACCCGAGAGTTAGTTATCTTTAATAGCCTATCCATTAAGAGATTAAGGTGAGAATCTTTTTGTCTTTAGTCTTTGTTAAATAAAAAAAATTAAGATTTTCCAGATATAAGTAAAATGATGCAAAGAATAGAAATTAACCTATATGTAACCTCCTTTACGCTATAGCTTGACAATATAGACCTTAATCATGCTAAAAAAAATTAAGATTTTCCAGATATAGGTAAAATGATGCAAAGAATAGAAACTAACCTATATGTAAGAGCACTACCTCCTTTACGCTATAGCTTAACAATATAGACCTTAATCATGCTCACAATAAAGACAAACTTTATTTATCATATTTAGGACCATATCTGTTGGTTTTAAATTTTAATATCACCTTTTATTTCTATCAGAAAAACTTCCCTTTTTAAATATTATATTTCAGTCCATTTTTAATCACATATTAAGAATGAGAAATTTGGTCACCCCATCATATTGCAAAAGCTTTACAAAATTTATTAATAAGAACCCTTCGTCTTACGTGGACGACAATATATACTCTTAGGGACGAATATCACGTTCACGCAGAGCATCGTCTCTGGAACTGGAAGGGTGTTTAACTAGCTTTTCAGTTGTCCTAAATTAATTGACAATCATACAACTTTCAATCGACACCATTTTCACCCTTGTTAAGCCAAATGTATTGTTTTGTGGCACAAAATGGCAAGGCTTGTAAAAGAATTTCAAATTTATCTTGAGGCGAGCCCTTTCCCGATATTGTACAGACATTTGTTCGATACAATTAGCTCGGGTAAAAAGAAGACGAAAAAATTAAGCAACTAAACATACATCCTTGACCACCTTTGAATTAATTTATTAAGCTGAATGAATGAATTTAGTTGAATGATTCGATTAATGAAGGAATGAGCAAAACTATCAATATTAAAATGCTTAATTATAAAAAATTTTTATAGCATTTCCTGCCATGATACGCAATAATGAAATCAAAAGGAACATGATAAATATAGAAACTCAAATTTTAAATTAATTCTGTTCTAGTACCTAAGTATAACAAAAATCCAAACAATATACGTTCTACTGATTCTCTAGGCAACACATAGGGTTTGTCAAACTTTCAAAATATGAAAAAAAAATTCATTTAAGCAACAAACGCTTGTAGCTAATTGAGTTGAAGTTTAAGAAGGACAGCCATTAGGAAAAGAAAAAGGCCGTATAAATACGGAGTTGTCATTAAAACTGGGGCTTTACAACCCGGTGTTTCTTCAGATCTAACCTTGGGGTAGCAGCTTGCTAATTTTGGGACCCAAAGGCATTCAAAGCCGAGGAAGTTGCTTGCTCATTCCGGCACTCTATGAAAACCAACAAATAAAATAGACGACATGATTGTACCTCCCTGCATATAGGCAGAAGAGCTGTCATTACTAGTAGAGGAGCTCAATTCTCAGAAATTTACACAATTATTTGTTTTACTTTTATCATTATTCTTTACCTTTATTTGAATTTTTTACTGAACTGTCTAAGTAGGGTACACAAGGGGGTCAGGGCTTGACCCCCACCCCCGAAATTTTTTCCGGACTCGTAAAAACGCATCAAAAATGCATTTTAGATTTTGGGTGCGTTTTTAAGTTTTTTATTTCCCCCCCCCCCCAAAAAAAAAAAATACCCCCTCCCGAAAAAATACTGGATACACCTTTGAGGGTACATTTTGACGATAGAGCAAAAATCATCGAGCCGCATTTTTTTAGTTCGTTCAGGAGAGTGGAGAAACTTAATAGAGCTGCTTGCAAAAATTCAACACATTCACCTAACTTCAGATGTATGATGCATATGAAGTTAATGTTCTGACTGTGATTGTAATTTGAAGCCGGGCCATACAAAAATGCACCGAAGAGGTTTTCTAAATAAAATATGTACAGATGCATTCGCTTCCGGCATTTTTCCTAGTTTTATCCTAGGATTTTCAACAAATCAATCGTTCCAGATTCTAATATTGAAACTGCTATATTAAATAAAGATAGAAATAAAGTTGAGGCATTGTGACTGGCTTCAATGGATCTACTAGGGTTTAGCCATAAATATATAGCAATCATAAGACTAACTTCATTGACCCTAAAATATTACTAACTTAAATGATTAATAATCTTTCTTCTATGTCCCCTGATAGAACTAATTTCAACGTCAGTACTACAAGGCAAAACAAATTGGCTTCAGTGGGCACCCAGATACCCATTGGATAGCCCACTGCCCTTTTCACCTATTGCTAAATGTGGCCTTGATTTTTTTTGTCTATGGAAAGCTCAGAGACAATTAAGGGACTTGAGGTCTTTGATTTATTGAGTAACCTCCTACCAGTAATACCAAAAGGAGGGTTTTTTCCATGTTATCATGGTGAGCCAATTATCAGGCTCTACCTCCCGGCAGAGGTTATCAGAAACGAACATTCTTTTAGATACTTTAAGACAAAGGTACGATGAATATCTAAAGAAAAAGAGAGTTTCGAGGACCTCCGACATATCGATAGTTGATGGTACCACCAAACCTGGTAAAAAAAATTAATTGTAAACAATATAAAGACCAACAGGCCAAATATTTATATTAATAATTTAAAATTAATACTTAAACACTAATATTTTGATTCTGTACACCGTATCTTTGAATGCCCAACTATGAGTCTGGTTCTTACTACCTATCAAGTTTAGCTGGGAACCGATGTTCCCTATGGTACATATGTAATGATGACAAGGAGTTAAGACCCTCTCCCTTCTTACTCCTCCTAATCGGTCAACTGCTCTTAGTCTAATGCAATACATAACTACGATATTAGTTTTAACTTCTAACTAAGTTGGGTTAGGGACAGATGGCTCTTTTTTGTGGATATCATGATTTAAAAGCCTCTTGCCTCCCAGAACAGTTGGATTAGTCCTGGATCTTGAAAAGTATAAGTTAGACTTCAACTTTACTTCTCATCAAGTTTGGGTATAACCACCATCGATTGTTCTGGTGGTAATAAGCAAGGGTTCATCTCCCTTACTTATTTCCTGTTTTAAACCTTATTTTCTGTTTGTGTTTCTAAACTTTACTTTCTTTTTCCGTCGGTTAGATATATCTCGTTTATTTATTTATTGGCCCGAATGGGGTATATATTACCGTTTTGTGGCAGAAAATGGTTGAAATTGACACTTTTCAGTGGCGTGATTCTTTTTTTCCTAATAAAATGACTGGGGAGCAAATAGTATGTAAGCTGTTCTGCATATAAAAATTAAGCTTAAACTTCGAAAATATTTTACAAAAGCAATCAGGCATCCTATTGTTTCACACACTTGAAGTCTTGGATGCTACCAGGGACAGACAAGAGGGGAGGACAACGGCCCCCTAGTACACTTTAGATGTCCTCCTCCCCCAGGGAGAAGTTCCTGATAGCACTTTTTCTCGAGATAACTTTTTTCTAGATAGGCTAGAATTTGTTTTCAAGCGTGGGTAAACAAATTTTAAACTTCAAAAAATTAGAAGTCACACTGGTTTCTCTGAAATAGATTTCCTTCGATATCCAGTAATTAAGAATCTATTCCAAAATTTCAAACTGAGATTTTCCCGGTTTTTTCTAAAGTTAGTTTTAGAAAAGTAACCCTAGTTCTAAAACATTCTGAAATTAGGCAACAAGCTTTTCCGTATACCTAAGATATGCTGAAGTTTTTTATTCCATATAAGACTAAAGTTTCAACTGAATTTTCTCAGGACTGTTTTTTTTACTTAGGCCTTTTTGTCAGAGGATAAGAGTAGTACTTTGAGTTTAGCCCTGACATCACTTTCTTTTGCAGGCATAGAAAAAGAAAATGGAAACTGAATATCCTGTAAGACTAGAGGAGATCATCAATAAGTATCCTGAGAGTTTGCGAGCGTTTTTAACTGTTACAGGGTACAATCACTTTGCAGCATTTAAGAATCTAACCAGAGAAAAGATCAATGAGGCTGAAATATATATGAGACAGATAACTCTGGACCAAATGCCTAGCGACACTATTAAGAAGGCCTTCGGAATATTCATATCTTATCCTGAAAGATTTCAACTTGTCCCTGGACATATACAACTCATACTGAAGGGCGTTGAAGAGTTGAAGACTTTAACTGAAATCCCACTCTCAATTGCGAATGGATCAATTTCCACTAGAAAGGGCAAAGCCACAAGAAGTTACAACTGATGTGCCGCAAACAACTTGGCATAATAAATGTTTGTTTTCGAAAAGGGAGTAGCTGTATTCGTTTGATATTAGTAGTAAAAAAAAGGAAACAGAGAGACGGCTCTCCTATAATTTCACTATAAGATTGTGCTTTAATTTTATTGGTTTACACCTGTGACGTATTATCACTTGCCATTACTCCTTAATGGTTTTTATTTACTTCACAACCCATTGCAGCTTATTTTCGCAGAGAAAAAAAAAATATTTGAGTCCCAAGATCTTCGGCAATTTGTCCTTCAGTTTCTCTGTGGTTGGATTTAGTGTATTTTTAACTATGTCACTCTATTAATAAATTGCTACTACCATGCTTCTATGCATAATTTTGTAAAGGCTTAGCGTTAGAACAACTGTTTCTCACTATTAATTAAAAAAACTTTTTCTACAAGATAAGTTTTTCAAAGAAAAGTAAAGAACTCAATTAAACAAAAAAAGAGCAAAAATAAAATCAAATAATCTACTAAGCGTGAAACTACCACAAATCAGCATCGTAAATAAATGAAACCCAATACGAACAGAAATTACAATAAATAACTGAGTCAAACTCAAAACGAACAGAAATTAACATGAGTAGGGCTCAAAATCCCCATGCCTTCCCAAGGCCAGAACAAAATTTGCACTTTACTGAAAAAATATAAATGTTTTTACTTTTATAACTTTAATAAATCAAATAATATTAACATTTTGTTTACTAAATATCAGTATATGTATACTAAACTGACAATGCACATTCATTTGTATTTTTTCAGTAAAGTGCAAATTTTTTTCTGGCCTTGGGAAAGTATAGGGGTTTTGCGCCCAACTTATGTTAATTTCTGCTCGTTTTGAGTTTGACTCGGTTATTTATTGTAATTTCTGTTCGTTTTGGGTTTCATTTATTTATCGATGCTGATTTGTGGTAGTTTCACGCTTGGTAGATTATTTGATTTTATTTTTGCTCTTTTTTTGTTTAATTGAGTTCTTTACTTTTCTTTGAAAAACTTATTTTGTGGAAAAAGTTTTTTTTAATTAATTTCTGTTCGTTTTCTATTGACATAGTCATTTCAGGGAAAAATAAAAGGATACTTTAAATCTTTTCGTTTTTTAAGACTTTATAGTTTGGCCTGCTATTTGTATGCAGGAGAAACATTTTCAGCAATTTTTAACAACATACACCCTTTTAAAAATCTGGACACAGATAGTACTGTTTAATTTAGTTTCATACCTCCTCTAGTTGACCTGAAATGGAAAACTTGATGCCATTCGCAAAAAAATCTGTTTACTTTCTTTGATAGCTTGGATACACTTACGCTATTTTGATTTGGTTAAATTTTAAGAGCAGAAGTAGCCCCGAAGGTTTGAACATAATACCTTCAGTCGTTCTTGGGATACTGCTGAGATGCGTTATTGGGAATTAGCATTATCACAGTGCATTTTGATTTAATCTTAAGGCAACATTTAGTTTTTAAACATAATGGGCAAACGGGAGGGTAGGAGTGGAAGGGGGACTAGTTGCCCTCCAATCACTTTCGAATATTAAAAAGGGCATCAGCCCTTTCTGTTTTCAATCGAATGAGCCCTTTTCGAAGTTCCCACGACAACTCCTTCGATACGAAGTGCCCTGGTCTAAACAACAACAAGAACAAAAAATAATACATTACACCCCCATCGATCTTTACTATAAAAATGTCAGGCCTTCCAATCCCTTTCGACTATTAAAAAGGGCACTAGGCCTTTTGATTTCCGATCGAATGAGCACTTTTGGAAAAGACAACGCTTTCTATAAGCACCTTATATGCCCCAAGGGCATAAATTACAACCCTTACCCTAAGGTCATTCTCAAAGACCTAATTTCCAGAACTTTCTACTACGTTGAACAAAATGACTATCTGAAAATTTTGATTGGATGTGTTTGAGGGAATGGTGGGCGTGAGAGGGAGGTTAATTATGCTCCAATCACTTTCGACTATTACAAAGGGCACTAGCCCTCTCAATTTCAAATTGAATGAGCCCCTTTTGAAGTTTTACGAAAACTCTATCTATAAAATCTTATATGCCCCCAGGGCATAAACTACAACCTTTGCCCTTGGGGCTCCCGGGGGTTTGTTATCCTTAAATACATAATTTCCAGAACTTTCAACTATGTTGAACAAAATGGCTATCTCTAAACTTTGATTGAATGTTTCTGGGGAAATATTGGGCGTAAGAGGGGGGTTAATTACTCCCCACTCACTTTTGACTATTAAAAAGGGCTATTTCGATTTCCAATCAAATGATCCCTTTTTGAAATTTCTATAACATTTTTCGATATAAACTTTAATGCCCCCAGAGCATAACTTACAACCCTTGCACTGAGGGCTCTGAGGGGGTTATCATCCTAAAAGACCTAATTTCAAGAACTTTCAACTACGTTGAACAAAATGGATATCTCAAAAATTTTGATTGGATGTGTTTGGGAAAATGGTGGGCGTGAGAGGGGTGTTAGTCGCTAGCCAATCACTTTCAACTATTAAAAAAAGCACTAGCCCTTTCAATTTCCAATTGAATGAGCCCTTTTGAAGTTTCTACGACAACGCTTTCAATAAAAACTTTATATGCCC